>CM076584.1:1571809318-1572033823 GCA_034641835.2 Pinus albicaulis
AATGCTTGGAAGTGCCCAGTTTGGTATGTTTTCAGGTACATTTTGACGATTTTGAGATTTTTCCCGGTTTTTGATCCATGATTACCGACTCGTCACGGCAGGTATATGATCTTCACTGGCATATAGGTTAGGGAAATCATTCTCCGTTGCATCTTGCATACTAGCCTCCATACCGATCACTTGCCTTAGGGTCGATCCCATCAGGTCATGAGTATTACACCCATTTCACTCGCCGATTATTTAATCATGACTTGATGGTAGAGCCTTCCTTTACATGGGCTTCCTAGTTAGTTCCTCGCTATCACTTGTTGCCCATGCTGCTTTTTATGTAGGCTTGGGAGTCCTCTTTAGTCCCGCCATGTCTTTTGTGTTGAAGCTTCATTCTTCTCCTTCATCACTTATCATTTTTCTGGCTTATACCCTAGAGGCTCCCTGGTGTCGTTAAGTTGTATTACCGCATTGCATATTGGCTACTTGTTTATCCTGGCCTTTAGCCGGCTTCATTTGGACTCGATGTTTAAGCCAACTTTTGACCTTGACTCTCTGTACAAGTTAACCATTGCATGCACTTAGCTATCACGACTTGACACCTTTTACCCATGGATGGAACGTTCCTCTGAGTATCACTTACCAGTTTTCGCCACCTTGCATTGAGCATAGGATTGTTCCAATCCCAGGAACTAGTGCATCTGATTTTTGATACTCGTTCTATCCATTGTACCATAGCATTCTTTTATTCTTTTTCAGGCTTATTATATGAAAAAGACAAAAAAATCAAATATAACAAAAAAGAGCGGGAACGGCATTTGGGATGGTTTTAGTTTTGACCTAGGTTCAGCCTTTACCATGTTTCACTTGTCAGTTCTCCCCCGGTTGGTTATCTCTTCCAATCATATGGAGAGTTTGTTTTGCCTCCTGCAAGACGGACTTATACAGTGTCACTTTTTACTGCCATGGTCATCACAGAGTCGTGCTTTTGTTCAAGGGAAGTCTAGCCTGAGTCGGCCATTCTGCGGTGTCTCTTGACTCATTATTCAGTCGGCCTTCCCGGTCTTGTCAGTATCATGTTCTATCACATCGGATGTTTTGATCTTCTGCTCGTGCTGGTTTGAGAAGGTCCCCATTGACTTCTTGCCGGCGGGTTTGTCTCTTATCGACTACGACACATTTCTCTGAGAGCAATCCTAGAGCCGCACCTTGGGCCTATTTCCATCATTGATAGGTGACCTCGTGCTCAGCATTTGATCATCATCATGGGTCTTTGACTGAGTGGTTTCCCCTGTGTTCGACGTCGGCACACATTATCACACTTGGGATTCGTGCAGTACCTGGATTTCCATTTGACCCTATCGGTGGATTTCTCGCCTCTGTGTCAGCTTTCATTATTGGTTGGTTCAGAGGGTTTCTTCCGTGCGCTAGCTTCATCTTGTGCACATCGGAAACGTACTTCGGTTTTTGGTTCCATCACTCTACTTCGTCCAATTCCTTCCAAATCTTGGCCTGCGGGTTACACTCGCGCTGGACTGATGTGGGATGCCTTAATGCCTTCCTTCCAGCAGATCTTTTCCCATCGACTCCGACTCATTGCTCTGGGAATAAGGTCTAGAGTCTTTTTGTCAGTACCTTAGGGTTTGCAGTCATCAGTGGCAGAATCTTCGCTATCGACAGTGGGGATTCATCATTGCCTCCTGATTGGTAGATTCTTTCAAGTGTTCGACTTCAACTCATTCATTCACACTTGTCAGATTGTACTGGGGCACCTTGACACTCATTATCATTATCGCTGGGTTGTCTCGCGTTGGTTAACGGGAAACATCATTGCCCGGTAATCCAACGATTTCTCACATGGTCGACTTCAACTCATTTATTCCCATTGTGTAGAATTGTGCCATCGTGATCGGTGAAGACCTCGGGTTGCATCAGCATTCTTCGGTTCACTTTTGACAGTCCATTCAGTTTCTGCCAGTGATGCCGTCCACCCTTATATGTTGCAGTTCAGTACAGCAGCATCTTATATGTTGGCTCCTGAGTTGCGTGATTGTACCGTTTGTTCCACCTCTTATGATTCGGTACTTGGAGATTCAGTTACTTATATGATCAGACATCCAGTTGCACCATCTTTGATCAACTTTCTATATGTGATACTTGGACATTGATTCAGACTTACACTTCCGGGCCATGCTCAGATGATTCATTGTGTACTTTCAGTTCAACTATACTTGTATACATGTTGGATCTATTCACTACTTTCTATATGATGTATTTTTGACTGAGCATGGGTATGCCCGCCTTAGCATGAGTTGACTCTCTGATTTCTTTCATTGGTTTTTGGCAGGCTGAAATCTGGTGAAGTCCTCTCTTGTCCTTGCGAAGTTCTTTCTATGTGCATAATACATTTCGGCCATCATGTACCCCTTCTGACCTCATATATTAGGGGGAATCTGTTATAGCATCATTTCTCACCTTGACATGATTCATGATTGCTACATGGCTTTATGGGCACCCATTCCTACAGACTTGGACAAATTCACTTAAAAACAGTGGAAAATCCTTCATACGCGACTATGCCCGTGTTTTTCCGCGTGTATACGCGAGTACAGCTAGACTTTTCCGCGTATGCCATTTTAATGATTAAAAAATATATAAAAATCCCTAATTTCGCGTTGGGTTGATGGTTACTCGGGTAGTTCAACCACCCCAGCCCGTGGCCAACTGTTTCCAACTGCTGAAACTACTTGGAGGGACTATAAAAAGCCCTCATGTGTATGGCCTAAGGGAGAGAGAGAATTATTGATATTATACTCTGTTGGTATTCCCTATCCAAGTATGATTCCCCGTGCCTCCTGCACTTTCCCAGTTCATTATAGGAAACCCTTGTTTCCTTGAGATGCTCATCTCCCTATATGTCATCTCGTATGCACCAGTTTGGAAGGAGTCTTAGCGAGGCAAGGGCGGGACGAATCCGGACGACGGTCTGCTCGAAGATCGTGGAAGGATTCAGGTGATCTCTCCACTCGTTACTTTTGTACATGCTATTTATAATACAGAAGTACCATGCTGTTCCCGAAATATACGTGTTAGTGTATGCTTATATGTATGTGAAAATTGTTATTTAAGCATTCATTATGATTTATTTAATGTTTTATATGAATCTCACTAACATTTAGAGTAGATATATGCTGTACAACCAGTTCTTCGTGTTTGTTTCTTCTTGTCTTTCAGGTTAAGAAGGAAGGACGGTTGCTGGGGGTTTGAACCCTGCGGGATCTGCTTCAACCGTAGGACCTACGGGTAACTTCCTCATTCTACTCTATTTAGTTTTTTTGAACATGCATGGTTGTGTGAGTCCTTCTTAAGTAGCATGCCCCTGCTCTGTGGAGGTTGTAACCCAACGAACCTCTAGGGTGATTTTCCCCGAAATAGAACTGGCGACTCCGCTGGGGATCACATTCTTGTGACTCCCCTGTTGGGTGGTTTTAGCTGTTTGATAGGTTGCCGACAGTTTTAACTTTCATTTGCAGTCCAGTTTACTTTTTCTCAGTCAGTCTGAAGTCCTGGTTTCTTATCCAGGCTTGATCCTTTTTGTTTTTTCATTATTTACCTTTGTATACGCGCTTTTTTCTGCACACAGTCACGTATACACGCAATTTTGTCTAAAGGGAGTCGCGTATACGCGAGTTTCCTTTAGCACAGTCGCGTATGCACGCTTGTTGCTAAACTGTGAAGTAGCGTATACCTAGGCAGATTTTGAATTTTTGGATTTCTTGACTTTTTGGTCCTTTCTGGCTATGGAGACCTGTCCCTACAGTGTCTTTGCACTCTTTGGATTGTGAAGAAGGTGGTCTTTTGTCTTTTCTCTCTTTCATTTGATTGAAAACTAGTCTTTTTGGCAAAGTGTTGTTTCTGGTGCTGGCACTTCTGGTTTGAGTACCAAGATAGCTTTCTGAGCATTCTTGGCTGTTCTGCGTTATCAAAACAGAGAGCTCCTGCTCAGTTACTCTTTCCTGTCTTTGTGTTTTGCTTGGCACTACGATTTTTGCTCGTTTCTTGATTGGTTTTCTTGAGTTCAGTAGGCTAGGTCTTGTTGCAACTTTTGAAGAGTTTTTCTTGCTTCTTCGAAGTTTTTGCTTGCGGCAAGTTTATACTATTCTTCTAGGCCGAGTGACTGAGTTTTCTTGTCTTCTTTTGCTCTTATTGATCTTGCTACTAGTTAGCTTTATAAGGTTTGGAGCATTGTTGAAGTTTGTGCTTGAAATTCAGTCTTGTTTGGTTTGGATTTTGATAGTTTTGCTTGGTCTTTTCGAGCTCTTTCTCTATAAAACTAAAAAGCTCAAAAAACATTTGTTTTGCTTTTTGTTTTTGCATTTCAAAGGCTTAAAAAACATTTTCTCTTGTTATTTGCTTTTGTTGTTGCATTTTCATTTTCGTTTTGCCATATCTTTTGAAGCTTTTGTGAGGTTTCTTGCTTTCAGTTTTTGGCTTGATAATTGGAAGGGAGTTGTTATTCATTTCTTCTTCTTGTTTTTAAGAATCTTTGGTGTCTTCATATTAAGAGTTCTTGATTTCGGGAACTAGCTTTCTGGACTACCAAGAAGAGTTAAAACTGAAGGAATTTTTGGGAAATGTCACTCTGCTTTAGGAGATTTGCATCTTAGGATTTGCATGCTTGTAGTGATTTGCATTAGGTGCATTTAAACATTTAGTCAATTTCATAGTTTTTGTGAGTGTGAGTTTGCTATTTGAAAAGAAAAAATACAATTTTTAGTCTCGTAGAACCTGTATAGAGATTGCTCTTCATCGAAAGACAAAGAACTGCATTTGCATGTAGTTAAGTTTTTATTAATTTCTTTTGCGTCAAAAACACCATACGTTTCATCTCCATATCCTTGTGACTTAATATAACAGCCCTTAAAATAAGCGATTTAATCTAAAATCAACTAGCAAGTTTTTATAAGTGTCAATCACCAACTAGCTAGGTTGTAGGGCCTTGGAATAGGTGAGTGGAGAGTTAACTCTCCAAGGCCGCTCAAACAAACATAGAAGTTGATTAATTGAGCGAAATCCAACTCCGTGAGGTGGACTGGGAAAGCTCTCATCCGAGAGTCAAGCGCGAGGGGAAGTGAAGGTTAAGAAGAGGGATACCCCCCCTGCGATTAGCTGAATCTGACCTCAAGACCGTTCCGCCCAGCTTCTGATACGGATTGGTGTCCATAGTTGCTGTTCCTAGGTTCCACACAGGTGACTGCGGGGGGGAATACCCGTGGTACCTGAGGCAGACGTCGCATCACTTTCAGCAGTACTTCTGGGGGGTGCCCTTGCGAAGCTTGGGTGCTTGAGGCGGCAAAGGCTGTCGTTAGGAGGTCGGCGTAACTGTTTCTGATACCTTCGCTAGTTGTTCTGGGCCCTAATCATCCCAGACTGCTTTCGGAAGGCCCTATACTTCGCTTTCCTGTATTTTGGTGTCCGGTCCTCATCACCCAGAGCGGAAATACTTGGAGGTTGTTTGCTTGCTGTTTCTTAGGGATTTTTATTTTAGAGAGTGCTCTTTGCTCCTAGCTTGCCTAGCTTTTCACTTTTTTGAGTCTAATTTAATAAATCTATAAAAGTGGCTGATCAAGCGCCTCGACGTTCGAGGAGAATCCGGGGGTTATCTCCCGAGAGTCCAGAGCCTTCTTCGAGAAGGCGTAGGAGCGATTTAGCAGGTGGTTACCACCCTGTGGCATCTGACGCAATGGAGAGAGATCCTCCACAAAGGTCTGAAGGTTTCATAGCTGATTCTGGTGTCGGTTCCAAGAGGAGCGTTCCGCTCACCTCGCGAGTTTTATTTCCTCAGGAAGAAGATTTTCAAATTGAAGATGTACCTGAGCCTCCGGCGACAGGTCCATATCCTCTTCCTCCTGACTATCCATTCGTTGTTCAGTACATCGGACCTGAGTCTCAGAGACCGGAAGATCTTTCGTATCTTTCCTATCTTTTGATGGCCACGACTGGGAACGCGGCCTCTGTCGTGAGTGCTGCAGGCATTCAGACCCCTGCTTCTGTTGAAGGAGGGGGCACTATTGCTTTATCTTCGATTGCTTCTAGTGCTGCTATGTTTGGCTCTGGTTTCACCCAAGCACATGCTTCTCATTCTGGTCCCTTCTGTTCAGGGATGCCCTCTAGTGGGAATCCCTCTTTTTCCTTTTCCGCTGCTGCAGCTGGATCTACACCCATGTCTTCCATGGCTAGTGGATCAGCTTCTTTTCAGGGTTTCCCCTTTGGAACTGGGCACATTCCTAGTTCCAATCCTTCTTTAGGGTCCTTTCTGTTTACGTCCCAGACCCAGAGTTTCAACCCTTGGTCTGGGGGGCAAAGTTCGACTACTTTTACAGGGTGGAATCCTGTGTTTACTACAGCGGGGGCAGGGAATCAGTTTTACGCAGGTCATCAAGGGAATGCTTCTTTCCCTTCGTCGAGTGCTTACCAGACCTTTTCTCCTCTTTCTAATGCCTGGAACCCCTATCAGGGGCTCTCCTCTTCATTCAATACTTCAGCGGGGGGAACTGGTTTTGGTTTTGGTAACTCTGCGTTGGGAGGAGGTTCTTCTCCTTTTTCTACGAGTCCTTTCTAGCAACCTGGTGCCTTATCAAATCCAGGCTATTCTTTTCATAATGTTGGGAATCCATCCCATCAAGGATGGAATCCTCAGGCTCCGCCTCGCTTACCTTTTCTGGCAATGTTGAACTTGCCAGATCTATCGAAGTTGACTAATGATCCGATTCGTTATAGTCCGGGGTGGCCTCCGGTCCCGACCAAACTTCCTTCAGATATTCCAAAATTTGAAGGTAAGAATGGGGAGGATCCCGCTGACCACATCACCACTTTCCACTTATGGTGTTCTTCGAACTCCCTGATCGATGATTCGATTAGGTTGAGATTATTTCAACGCACCCTAACTGGAAATGCTGCCAAATGGTATATCGAGCTCACTGGGGGCAGTTTTGCTACATTTGGAGAACTGGCTATCACATTTCTAAACCATTTTCAGTTTCCTGTCAGATATGAGGCTGGGACCGAACTCCTGGCTAATTTTAAACAGGATGAGGCAATGCACATTTCTGATCACATTCAGGAATGGAGGAGAAGGAAGAGGCTTATCAAAGCTCATATTCCAGGAGAATTCCTTCTCGAATGGTTTTTGAAATCTCTGCAGTCAGACATTTCAAAGGATGTATCCCTATCTGGGGTATTTTCTGAGGAGCAGGCCATTTTTAGGGCCCAGCAGCTGGAACTGATCTATTCTCAGTCTGGGGTCCTTTATAAATATTTGCCCAATGCTCCTCGCTCCAAATTAGATTTGTCGAAAACTAAACCTGGTCCGCATGGTGATGGGCTTGTCGGATCGATCAATAGTGGTGCAGCCAGCCTGCTTTCTCAACTGCAGCAGTTGTCTTTACAATCTGCTCCTTCTGGTCAGGCTGTGCCTGCTGATTCATCACCTTCCCAGTCTTTGTCCATAAATGCTGTCCAAGCTTCTGATCCCAAAGGAAATCAACAATTCGATGGGAAGAAGAAGGGACGAAATAACAAGAAGAAGGGCAAGAACGGGAAGGGAAATGCAAATAAAACCAACGAGCGTGTTGGTGAGGGTCAAAAGGAGAAAAAGAAAGTGAAGTTTCCGTGCAAGCTTTGTGCTGGAGACCATCTCACACACCTTTGCCCTAAAATTCAGGATGCTCAACGCTTGTTAGCCCAGCAGGGTTCTTCTAGTTCCCAGGCTGTGTTAACAAACCCTTTTCCCCAAGGGCAGCAATTAGTTGTTGGCGCGAACCAAAATCCTGGGGCTTCCTCTGGGGGCACCCAGGAAAGGGAAATTCCATCGAACATTTTCATGATGAGTGCTCACGCGGATATCGCTATGAGATCCCGTGATTATGGCGGAGAAGAGTCTTCGAAAGCTAAGGAAGTTCCTGATGCTACTGAGCCGCTTCACATTACGAAGCCTACTGTTGAGTCTATGCCTCGGATGCCCAAAGCATCTTCTAAGCGGTCAACGATTAATCCAAATGCTAGGGCTGCCCAGAACTACTCGATTGTGGAAGATCTGGCGCAAAGTCCTTGTGCTATGTGAGCTTTAGAGGTACTCCAGTCTTGTCCGGCTCAGCGCAGTGCTTTGCTCACTGCCATTGGGGCTATTGATCCGAAAAATTCTCTTCTGATTACTTTTGATATGAATAATTTTAAGAAGAGACTTCCTCATCACATGGCTTTCCATATTAAATCGTCGTATCAGAAGTGCAATATCTTTCGAACGGTTGTTGATGAGGGTGCCTCCACGTGCGTGATGTCTCTCGCATGCTGGAAGACACTTGGATCTCCCAAAGTTGTTCCATCTAGCACTGTTCTTACTGCATTCAATGGTCATTCTCACAGACCCCATGGTATTGTCCTGACTTTGCCCATCTGTGTTGGGGGCAAAACCGTCAATATAGAGGTTGAGGTAGTGGATGCAGCCTTGGACTACAACCTTCTGTTTGGGAGGAACTGGATATATGAGATGGATGCCATTGCATCCTCATTATTTCGAATTGTATGTTTCCCCCACGAAGGGAGGATCGTTACAGTGGATCAACTGGACTGTCCTCCTGTAGACCTGAATGCGTCTTCTAACTCATCTATTCCGAAGTTGGATAATACTAAGGCGCCTGTTGAGAATTTAGGAGTTGGAATGCATTCTTCCTTGATGGGTACTTTCGATCTTCCTCCTCCTACGGTGTATATTAATGCTATTTCATCCTCCAAGGCTCCCCTTCGAAGAGAGTTCTTTCGAACTCATTATTTTTCGGACCTTTGGACCTTACCTTCCCCTACTGCCACATTAGCGGAAGGTCAAGTGGGTGGAATGGCATTTCCTATTTCTGCAGCTGAGATTGCATATCAGTCTATTGTTGACAACAGGAATCATCCCGGCTCCTCTTTCACCGGAAAGGAGTTGGATGGTGATCTAGCTCGGCTTGGACGCTTGGTTCTTCTTCAACCCGGATTGTGATACCACTCTGTAGGATTGGGTAGGCCATCACCAGAAGCCATAACCATGATGAGTATAGATAGGCCTAGGATGATTTGCATCATCGGTATTACTTCCTACCTGACTTGAGCGAAGTCGAAACAAGTTTTCCAAGTCCTCAGTCTCCTGGTCCTGTTCACCCAGTCTTGAGCCCTTTGGCACCAACACAGGTTTATGCTGAAGGGAACATGGCTGTGATCTCTCCTACTATCCCGGTGAACATTTCTAGGGATCCCAATATTGTCGAGAATGTCTTCATTGGAGCTGAATGTTCCCGTGAAGAGATTCAAATCTATACCGAGCTCTTCAAAGAGTATAGGGATGTATTTGCTTGGTCTTATGAGGAAATGCCTGGCATAGACCCATCTATCATCCAGCATGAGATCAAGACGTATGAAAACGTTAAGCCGGTGAGGCAAAAACTTCGTCCGGTCAATCATAGGAAGGCAGCAGCTATCAAAGCTGAAGTTGAAAAGCTGCTTAAGGCGGGATTCACCACAAAGACCTTTGGCCGAATGAGTTTTTTGAAACCAGTTCCGTAGATAAAAGCTTGAAACGTTCGATGTGCATCGATTTCGAGCCTAAATAAAGCATGTCCTAAAGACAATTACCCCACACCATTTATCGATCAGATCATTGACGAGTGTGCCGGTAATGAGATTTTCTCCTTCATGGACGGTTTCTCCGGATATCATCAAATTACTATCCGTCCTGAAGATCAACATAAGACTGCATTTATTTTTCCCTGGGGTATGTTTGCATACAATAAGATGCCTTTTGGTCTTAAAAATGCTGGGGCTACCTTTCAGCGGGCCATGTCTTACACCTTCCACAACATCAAGAAGATTATCGAGGCATACTTAGATGATCTAGTTGCTCATTCTCGAAAGAGGATGGATCATCCTGGTCACCTCCGGCAAATATTTGAAAGATGTCGTTTTTATAAAATTCGATTGAATCCAAACAAGTGCGTTTTCGCGGTTACATCTGGTCGGCTATTGGGATTCATTGTGTCTAGGGAAGGGATAAGGGTAGATCCCTTCAAGGTTGAGGCAATACTTCGGTTGCCTCCTCCGTCTTCAATTCGGCAGCTTCAAAGTCTTCAAGGGAAGTCTAATTTTCTTCGGAGATTTATCGTCAATTATGCTGAGATTACAAAGGGATATATGAGACTGTTGAAGAAAGGATTTCCTTTTCTTTGGGACAACTACGCTCAATGCTCATTCGATGCTTTGAAAAAGGCATTGACCTCTGCTCCTTTGCTGAGTCCACCTGATTATAGCAGAGATTTCCTTTTGTATCTGGCAGCAGCAGAATCTACCATTGGTATGGTTCTGGTTCAGGAAGATGATGCTCTTGCAGAGCATGTTATTTACTACCTAAGTCGAGGATTGGTAGGGCCTGAACTAAGGTACACTCCGATAGAAAAATTAGCCTTAGCAGCAGTTCATGCTGTGCAGCGACTCCGACATTACATTATTCTTCGAAAAACTTATGTCTTGGCAGCTACCAATCCATTTCAGTTTTTCCTCAGCAGGCGAGTGATTGGGGGAAAATATAATAGCTGGATTGTGATTTTACAGGAATTTGATCTTGAGTTCATGTCTGCCAAATCCAAGAAGTCATTAGTTTTTGCGGAATTGATCTCCGAGTTTCCCTGTGGAGAGGAGATGATCTATGATGAGTCCTTTCCGGACGAACACTTGTTTCTTATCTCTCCACAGGATCCTTGGTATGGGGATATCATTGTGTATCTCCAGACTGCGAAGTTTCCCTCTACTTTTTCGAAAGATGAGCGTCGTAAACTACGTCACTTAGCCAAGAATTATCTGATTATTGGTGATGCTTTGTACCGTCGAGGGGTTGATTCAATCCTAAGACGCTGCTTAACTTTCGAAGAAGCTGAGGCTGTGCTCAATGATTCTCACAGTGGAGCTTGTGGGGGTCATTTATCTGGGCTTGCTATAGCCCAAAAGATTTTGCGTGCTGGATACTTTTGGCCCTCGATTTTCAAAGATTGTATTGAATCGGTCAAGAAGTGTCATCCGTGTCAGGTTTATACTCGAAAAATGCGCACTCATCCAGCTCCGCTTTTTCCAGTCGTTACTGTCGGACCCTTTACAAAGTGGGGTATGGATTATACTACTTGTAACCCGCCTTCGGCAAAAGGTCACAAGTACATTATCGTAGCAGTAGACTACTTTACGAAGTGGGTCGAGGCTATGCCTACTTTTGGGAATGATGGTGAGACTGCAGCTCTTTTCCTATTCAACCAGGTTATCGCTCATTTTGGTATTCCTAGAGAGATTTTCACTGACCATGGCAGTCATTTTCAGAATAGTATGATGGCTGAGTTGGCTCTCAAATTGGGTTTCCGGCAGGAGCATTCATCTCCATATTATCCTCAGGGCAATGGGCAAGTGGAAGCCGTGAATAAATCCTTGAAGACAATTCTTCAAAGGACAATTGATAAAGCTAGATCCAACTGGCATATTATGCTATATCCTACACTTTGGGCATACAGGACGTCAGTGAAAACTGCAACTGGCTTTACTCCATTTCAGTTAGTGCACGGGGTGGAATCCGTATTTCCTATTGAATGCGAGATTCCTTCTCTTAAATTAGCTGTTGAACTTCTTCCTGACACTTCTAGTCTGGCAGAACGGCTTCTTCATCTGGAACATCTCGATGAGTAGCGTCGAGATGCCGCCACGATGAATGAAGCACATAAAAACCGAGTAAAATTTCAGTACGATAAGGCGGTCAAGCCTAGGGTCTTTTCGGAAGGTGACCTTGTTTTGGTCTATGCCCAAGAAAAGGATGCCCTGGGGGCAGGAAAGTTTAAGTCTATGTGGTATGGCCCCTATATCGTTAAAAAGTCCTTAAGAAAGGAGCGTATACCTTGGTTGATTTCGAAGGGAACGAGTTGCCGGAGCCCCGAAATGGGCTCTATTTGAAGAAGTATTATGCCTAGGCTTCGGCCTGGCATGTTGCTTTTGTATATAGTAGTTTTTGCTTTGTACATATCTGATTGATTTTCGATTTTTGATGAGTTGGTGATGTTTTTGATCTTCTTTGGCAGGTTGTGTTGGATGTCATGAGTCATTTTGGTTTCGCCGATGGTGCTAGTAGACACACCCGGAACTTAGCTTCCGCGGCTTGGGTGCTTCATTATCCATCCGGTCAGCTGTTAGTATCAAGAGGGGTCTGCATTGGTCTTGCTTCCAATAATATAGCAGAATACACTGTAGTTATTCATCTACTCTCGGAGGCAATATCTTTGGGTGTTGATTCGTTGGTAGTTTTCTTGGACTCTCAGCTGGTGGTGTCGCGGTTGAACAATACTTATCGGGTACGAGATCCATTTTTATTACGATTGTTCTTGAGGGTACGTTTGTTACAAAGGTCATTTCAATTTTTAACTTTCATTCATATTCCTCGAGCTGAAAATTGGTTTGCTGACTCATTAGCTAATCAGGCATTAGATTGGCATATTAATCATTCCATACAATAATTTTTTAATCATCAAAAACATCATACATTTGATACATTTATCACATCACATCAAATATCGTTGTATATATATCATCGGAGTGTTCAAAAACTTTACAAAATTTGGATCCATAATGTCGTACAAAACTTGGGCTTATGCCCCATCATGTTCAGTCTCAAAAAAGAATATACAGTCATCTAATACATAATATCTGTCTACTCCTGAGGTCCCTGCCCAGAAGTCGTGTTCCTATAGAACGTGACTGCGGTGGCAACTCGGCGGAATAATCTAACCCAGTCTCGGGGCACTCCTACCACCCGTCTCTGGATGGCTTCCGGTAGATCCTCCACAGCAGCCATAGGTATTTGGCGGGTTAGTCCCTCCAAATTCCTCTGCACGGCCTAGAGAGTCCTATCTGAATCCACAGTATCCGCTTCGCCCCTGCGGCGCTTGTGGCGTGGGAGACCCTCAGGTCGAACTGGTCCAACATCTGAAACATGATCATTTTAAATTTTCAGTCATTATGAATCCAATCAAAAACATGTTTGTTTTTCATTTTTTCATACATATTTGAAAAAATCCAAAAAATTATATAAGTCAAATTTTTTTTGCAAACTTACCGACTGTACCCCATGCTGTGCCTAGTGGAAGAACTAGATCTGGATCTCCACGGAAGTCCATCTCGGCATAGGGATAGTCGTCCACTACGATGATTTGTTCTCCCCACCAGCGGAAGAACTCATCGTCCCATGTGGTCTGGGGTACCTCACTACCCCCCAGTCTCTTCATCATGTCCGCCCAACAGGCAATTCTTGGGTCTCGCGGGCTACTGATGGTAGAGATGACTCTGGGTCTCAATGATGGAATCTTCTCAAAGAATAATGTTGTCAAAATTGTACCATAACCAAAGTGTTTGGTATTTGCTTGGCGGATTGAGGTCAACTGTTGTTTCATGTTCAGTAAGAGGGCTGTACACCAATCATACACATGAGTCAAACATTCTACTGCTATGCTCATTTGCATCCTGGACGCTTGATGCAAGGAGGCAGATCCTGCCACTCTACCGATGGTGAAAAGGAGGATTTTCATGTGCAAATCCCTCACATCTTTAATTGCAATCTGAGTTCCAACCTTTTTGGAACCCCCTACGCAATACACGTGAACAGAGTCTTCCACGGTTAACCCTCCCAGGGGCTTCCTGTGCAAGTCTACTGGTTCTCCTCTCTAGGAGAGTCCAGTAATAAAGTATATGTCTTCCACTTCAATACGTAGTGGCATCTGATCTATCACGAAATAGTCTTGGTCTGGTTCCCAGTAATTGACGAGCATTTCTAGCAACCGAGGATTGCTTTTCATATTTGGCATTTTAAAGAATTTGAACAATCCACAATTCCGAAGGATATTTTGAGCTGCTCGATCTTGCATGACCTCTTGGTCAATTGCGCTATGCTCACGTTCTCTCCATGACATTTTCATCCTGTCAAATTTCATAAAATCATGCATTAGCCACGCTTTTTTGGATTCGGACCTGCGCATACGCGACTTTTTCTTTGCACAGTCGCGTGTATACTCGAGTTTCCTTTAATGAACCTGCGTATGCGCAAGTCCACATTTTTTAGCAAGGGTTTTCAAGCTAAAATTCACTTAATTTTAATTTCCAAACGGACAAAATGATTTGCAAGGATGATTTAGGAGCCTACCTGAAATTTCAGCGCGATTCGACGGTCGGTTGTTCCTGATTTGACGAAAGAATTTTTTTGCTCCAGAGCACCTTTTTCCAAATCAGCAATGCAATAATAAACCAAATATGAGGTAATTTGTCTATTTATGCCTAAAAAGTTGAAAATTTTTCGCAAAAATTCATTATGCTCATTTTTTCGATCTATCTTAAGCTGCATAACTCGAATGCTTGGAAGTGCCCAGTTTGGTATGTTTTCAGGTACATTTTGACGATTTTGAGATTTTTCCCAGTTTTTGATCCATGATTTCTGATTCGTCACGGCAGGTATATGATCTTCACTGGCATATAGGTTAGGGAAATCACTCTCCGTTGCATCTTGCATACTAGCCTCCATACTGATCACTTGCCTTATGATCGATCCCATCAGGTCATGAGTATTACACCTATTTCACTCGCCGATTATTTAATCATGACTTGATGGTAGAGCCTTCCTTTACATGGGCTTCCTAGTTAGTTCCTCGCTATCACTTGTTGCCCATGCTGCGTTTTATGTAGGCTCGGCAGTCCTCTTTAGTCCCGCCATGTCCTATGTGTTGAAGCTTCATTCTTCTTCTTCATCACTATCATTTTTCTGGCTTTTACCCTAGAGGCTCCCTGGTGTCGTTAAGTTGTATTACTGCATTGCATATTGGCTACTTGTTTATCCTAGCCTTTAGCCAGCTTCATTTGGACTCTATGTTTAAGCCAACTTTTGACCTTGAATTTCTATACAAGTTAACCATTGCATGCACTTAGCTATCACGACTTGACACCTTTTACCCATGGATGGAACGTTCCTCTGAGTATCACTTACCGGTTTGTGCCACCTTGCATTGAGCATAGGATTGTTCCAATCCCAGGAACTAGTGCATCTGATTTCTTGATACTCGTTCTATCCATTGTACCATAGCATTCTTTTATTCTTCTTTAGGCTTATTATATGAAAAAGACAAAAAAATAAAATATAAAAAAAAAGAGCGGGAATGGGATGTATCTTCATTATTTTGATGGTAGTACAGAGTCAGTTTTGTCGCCCTTGAACAAAGCACATTTACTTATATATATCTCCTTCATTTGGGATGGTTTTAGTTTTGACCTAGGTTCAGCCTTTACCATGTTTCACTTGTCAGTTCTCCCCCGGTTGGTTATGTCTTCCAATCATATGGAGAGTTTGTTCTGCCTCCTGCATAACAGACTTATACAGTGTCACTTTTTACTGCCATGGTCATCACGAGTCGTGCTTTTGTTCAAGGGAAGTCTAACCTGAGTCGGCCATTCTGCGGTGTCTCTTGACTCATTATTTAGTCGGGCTTCCTGGTCTTGTCAGTATCATGTTCTATCACATCAGATGTTTTGGTCTTCTGCTCGTGCTGGTTTGAGAAGGTCCCCATTGACTTCTTGCTGGCGGGTTTGTCTCTTATCGATTATGACACATTGCTCTGAGAGAAAACCTAGAGCTGCACCCTGGGCCTATTTCCATCATTGATAGGTGACCTTGTGCTCAGAATTTGATCATCATCATGGGTCTTTGACTGAGTGGTTTCCCCTATGTTCGACATCAGCACACATTATCACACTTGGGATTCGTGCAGTACCTTGATTTCCATTTGACCCTATCGGTGGATTTCTCGCCTCCGTGTCAGCTTTCATTATTGGTTGGTTCAGAGGGTTTCTTCCGTGCACTAGCTTCATCTTGTGCACGTCAGAAACGTACTTCAGTTTTGGTTCCGTCACTCTACTTCGTCCGATTCCTTCCAAATCTTGGCCTGCGGGTTACACTCGCGCTGGACTGATGTGGGATGCCTTAATTCCTTCCTTCCAGCAGATCTTTTCCCATCGACTCCGACTCATTTCTCTGGGAATAAGGTCTAGAGTCTTTTTGTCAGTACCTTAGGGTTTGCAGTCATCAGTGGCAGACTCTTCGCTATCGACAGTGGGGATTCATCATTGCCTCCCGATTGGTAGATTCTTTCAAGTGTTCGACTTCAACTCATTCATTCGCACTTGTTAGATTGTACTGGGGCACCTTGACACTCATTTTCATTATTGGTGGGTTGTCTCGCGTTGGTTAATGGTATACATCATTGACCGGTAATCCAACGATTTCTCACATGGTCGACTTCAGCTCATTTATTCCCATTGTGTAGAATTGTGCCATAGTGATCGGTGAAGACCTCGGGTTGCATCAGCATTCTTCAGTTCACTTTTGACAGTCCATTCAGTTTCTGCCAGTGATGCCATCCACCCTTATATGTTGCAGTTTAGCACAACAGCATCTTATATGTTGGCTCCTGAGTTGCGTGATTGTACCGTTTGTTCCACCTCTTATGATTCGGTACTTGGAGATTCAGTTACTTATATGATCAGACATCCAGTTGCACCATCTTTGATCATCTTTCTATATGTGATACTTGGACATTGATTCAGACTTACACTTCCGGGCCATGCTCAGATGATTCATTGTGTACTTTCAGTTCAGCTATACTTGTATACATTTTGGATCTATTCACTACTTTCTATATGATGTATTTTTGGACTGAGCATGGGTATGCCCGCCTCAGCATGAGTTGACTCTCTGTTTTCTTTCATTGGTTTTTGGTAGGCTGAAATCTGGTGAAGTCCTCTCTTGTCCTTGCGAAGTTCTTTCTATGTGCATAATACATTTCGACCATCATGTACCCCTTCTGACCTCATATATTAGGGGGCATCTGTTATAGCATCATTTCTCACCTTCATATGATTCATGATTGCTTTTATGGCTTTGGGCACCCATTCCTACAGACTTGGAAAAATTCACTTAAAAACAGTGTAAAAATCCCCATACGCAACTATGCCCGTACTTTTCCGCGTGTATACGCGAGTCCAGCTGCACTTTTCCGCGTATGCCATTAAAATTATGAAAAAATATATAAAAATTCCCTATTTTCGGGCTGGGTTGATGGTTACTCAGGTAGTTCAACCACCCCAGCACGTGGCCAACTGTTTCCAACTGTTGAAACTACTTTGAGGGAGTATAAAAGCCCCTCATGTGCATGGCCTAAGGGAGAGAGAGAATTATTGATATTATACTCCGTTGGTATTCCCTATCCAAGTCTGATTCCCCGTGCCTCCTGCACTTCCCAGTTCATTACAAGAAACCTTTGTTTCTTGGAGATGCTCATTCCTTTATATGTCATCTCATATGCACCAGTTTGGAAGGAATCTTAGCGAGGCAAGGGTGGGACGGATCCGGACGACGGTCTGCTCGAAGATCGTGGAAGGATTCAGGTGATCTCTCCACTCGTTATTTTTGTACATGCTATTTATAATACAGAAGTACCATCTTGTTCCCGAAATATACGTGTTAGTGTCTGCTTACATATATGAGAAAATTGTTATTTAAGCATTCATTATGATTTATCTGATGTTTTATATGGATTTCACTAACATTTAGAGTAGATATATGTTGTACAACCAGTTCTTCGTGCTTGTTTCTTCTTGTCTTTCAGGTTAAGAAGGAAGGACGGTTGCTGGGGGTTTGAACCCTGCGGGATCTTCTTCAACCGTAGGACCTACGGGTAACTTCCTCATTCTACTTTATTTAGTTTTTTTGAACATGCATGGTTGTGTGAGTCCTTCTTAAGTAGCATGCCCCTGCTCTATGGAGGTTGTAACCCAACGAACCTCTAGGGTGATATTCCCCGAAACATTAATCAAATATCTGTGTGTAAATTTAGTTCAATATCCTGGTAAGAGTATATTAATGGACATTATAGTAGCTTATATCCACATAAATATGGAATGTTATTATCTCGCTCATGTGGAGCAAAGTTACAGGGATCTCTACAATTGGACATGTCTTATGCTACTATATCGGTTTTTGGTCAACCTAAGAAGTTATATAGCGAAACATTAATGAAATATATGGTAAGTAGTGCTGAAAGGTCAAAAAATTACCCAATTTATACCACACCTACTGATCTAGACTCCTTCATCGTATGTAATGTAGAAACTAACAATGAAATCAAGAATGAACTAAGAGAAGAAAATAAAACATCAAACAATGATAATATTTCTCATGAATCTTTATGGAATTTAGACTTTTATGGTTCAGTAAATAAATTAGGAGCAGGAGTAGGAGTATGGATAACTAATATAGAAAAAAATCATGCAGAAGGCCATGCTTTCAGACTAAATTTCAAATGCACAAACAATATGGCTGAGTATGAAGCCCTCATTCTAGGACTCCAAATAATCAGAAATTTAGGAGGTAAAAGAATAGAAATAATGGGAGATTCAGAATTGATTGTTAAACAAATTAAAGGTGATTATTCTGTTTACAATCCTAGACTTGGCCGATATAGAAAGATTGTTTTAGATTTTATTAATGATTTACTGGAATGTAATTTCTCTACAATACCAAGAAGGCAAAAATTACAAGCACGTTCTTTAGCAACCTTTGCTAGTACTTGTAATTTACCTTTTCAGCCTAATCATATGTATACTGCAGAAGTAAAACACAGACCAATAATTATAGACAGCCTCAAATATTGGCAAATTTTCTCACAGGACCAACAAATTTATCATTTTTGGAATTATGAAGGTGAATTTTAGAACTATAAGATAGACACTAATTGTACTATATATCAAGATTTAGATACTAAAATTGATTTAAATAATGTAGATATAAATAAAGTAAATTTTTCTAAACCAACTAGATTTAGTCAATCATATATAGATAAATTAGAGTAGAAATTGATGAAGAATCTGAAATATTAAATATCAAATACAATTTCTTTCCAAAAGGTTTAACTCCTTTAGAGGATCTATTTGACTCCAATGATGTTGCTAGAAAACCCAAAATGGAGCCAGTTAGATCGGATATTGAGGAATGCAATATTGGTACAGAACTAAAACCCAAAATGCTCAAACTTTGAAAAGCTTTACCTCAACAAGAAAAGGAAAAATATATTGCTCTTTTTAAGGAATTCCAAGATGTTTTTTCTTGGAGTTATGAGGAACTTAAATTCTATGACACCAGCATAATTAAACACCAAATCCCTCTAAAATAAGATCAAAATCCCTTTAAACAAAAGTTAAGAAGGATCAATCCTGTGTTGATGCCTTTGATAGAAGAAGTGAAAATAATGTATGATGCACAGATCATTGCACCAATCAGGTATTCGGATTGGATTTATAACCTAGTTCCAACAAGAAAGAAAACAGGAGATATTAAATTATGTGTCGACTTTAGGAATCTAAACAAAGTATCCTTAAAATATAATTACCCTTTACCAAAAATGGATCACATCTTACAAAGGGTAGTTGGTTCTTCTAGGATTTCACTGTTAGATGGTTTTTCAGGATACAACCAGATCTTAGTCCAAAAAGAGGGTCAACCCAAAACAACTTTTACTACTTATTGGGGGACTTTTATGTATGTAAAAATTCCTTTTGGTTTAATGAATGCAGGGGAAATATTTCAAAGAGCTACAGATATAGCCTTTGCAAAGGAAATTCGTGAATTCTTAGTAATTTACATAGATGACATAAGTGTATTTTCTAAAACTGATTATGAACACTTGGATCATCTTAGACATGTTTTTATAAAATGAAAAAAGTTTGGCATCTCATTAAATCCTAAGAAAACCCTATTTGGATTAGAATAAGGAAAATCACTAGGACACATAATATCAAAAGAAGTAATTAGAATAAATCCTGCTAGGATAGAAGCAATTCTTAACATCAGTCTACCAAGAAACATAAAAGAGTTACAAGCCTTTCTAGCTAAGATTCACTTTTTAAGAAGATTTATATCCAACTTAGCTGTGATAATTAGAGAATTAAATAACATGCTCAAAAAATATTCAGTTCTTAAATGGACTATTTAGGCTAAATAGTCATTTGAATCTATCAAATAGGCCTTAACCAAAACTCCATTCCTTATAAGTCCTAACTTTAAAAATAATTTCATATTTTTTTCATTTGCTTCTGAAAACACCATTGTTGCAATTTTACTGCAGAGAAATGACCAGGGTTATGAATAGCCCATATCTTTCTTTAGCATAATTCTCAGAGATGCATCTTTGAAGTATAATATCATGGACAAACAAGCCTTAGCTTTGGTAAAAGCTATCAAAGACTTCAGAGTTTACATTCTATATTCTCACATCATTGCCTATGTCCAAAATATTGTAGTAAAATACATTCTTACTCAGGATGGGCCTGATGGAAGAAGAGGTAAGTGGATTTCCACTATCTTAGAATATGACATAGAGATAAAACCCACCAAGTTAATAAAAGGTCAAGTTTTAGGTAGACTAATGGTTGAATCAAATTGTAATGGCCTAGACATAAATTTTATTGCCCAAGTAGATGATCAGGAAGAGATGGCGACTCCAGAGATCAGTGCAGCCCTTTTAGACTCACCATGGTATGCAGATATTATATTTTTATTACTAAACTTACAAGCTCCTCCTAAACTATCAAGAACCAAAGTTAGATTTTTAAAGCTTAAGGCAGTAAGATTTTGTATTCTAGACAATGTAATTTTTGGAGAGATCACAATGGGATTTTATTAAATTTATTTTTAAAAGAAAAAGATAACAAAATATTAGAAGAATTTCATGTAGGTGATTGTGGAGGACATATTTAGTGGAAGAATACTGTAGACAAGATTCTGAGAGCTAGTTTTATTGGCCTACCTTGTTTGCTGACGTAAAAAGATATGTGACCTCCTGTCATAAGTTCCAAATATTTGAGGGTAAGAAAAAGCTGCTACCATTGCCCTTAAAACCCATCTCTACTAAAATTCCATTTCAAAAATGGGGTCTTGACTTCATTGGATAAATTCATCCCCCATCATCAGCCCAACATAAGTGGATTCTGACTACCATTGAATATTTTACTAAGTGGATTGAAGCCATACCCTTTAGGCAAGCCACAAATATTTTCATTATCTCTTTCCTAGAAAGTAACATTATTTCAAGATTTGGATGTCCCCAAAAGATAATTACTGACGATGCAACACCATTCAAATCCAAGAAAATGATTGAATTTTTCCACAAATACCATATTACCCTAGGCCATTCTACTAAATATTACCCTTAGGTTAATGGCCTAGCTGAATCCTCAAATAAGACTTGTAAACATCATCAAAAAATTACTTGAAGATAATAAAAAGACTTGGAATAAGAAGTTAGTCAATGCCTTATGGGAAGATAGACTTACTACCAAAAAATCCATTGGTACCTCCCCTTACCAACTTGTCTATGGAATGGATGTTTTTTTTCCATCCTCCCTAGGAGTACTAGTAATGAAGATTATCCAAGAGTTACAGGTTGAAACAAATGACATTCAAAGTAGAATTAATCAAACTATTCACTTGCAACAAACAACAAAATAATTTTATATCAAGTCTCAAGTCATCCAGGATAAGATCAAGAATTTTTTTGATAAAAAGAGTAAAGAAGATGATTTCTACATTAGAGATAAAGTGTTAAAATGGGATTCAAGAAGGGAAGACAAAGGAAAACATAGAAAATTTTATTTTCTATGGAAAGGACCTTATGTAATTTATAATTACAGAGGTAACAATGCTTTCTACCTAAAAGAAATAGATGGGTTAGAGATGTTAGAAGGAGCAGTAAATGGAAGAATGTTGAAGTACTACTACTCTCCTGAGTTAACAAATAGTTAGTTTCATTTATTTTTATCATTGTACATATACATTGAAGATTTTCGATTTGAAGCCCGAAGAGAAGGCCCTAAGCTTTGAGAGGTAAAATATCATAAGTATGAATAATTGCAGATATCAGAAGATACTTACAGGGTCATCACATTCAAATTCCAAAGGCTACTGATCTTAAAGTTCTTGACATTTCACCAAGAAATGCCATCCCCAAGTGGAGCCTCTATTAGGGTCCTATAATAATAGGATTCATAATTTTTGAATTGACTATGATAGTCTTGTAAATATGTACATACCTTGCTTTCTACAATTTTTTTTCCCATAATTTGAAAAATAAAAAATAATAAAAAATAAAAGAGGGTAAAAGTCCTAAAAGAATGATCAAAGGACTTAGAAAAAGATAGACTGCAAAAGAAAAAGAGATGAAAATAAAACTTGAAAGTGAGCATGTCAAAATTCCACTACCATTTACTTTTATTGCAAGAATAATGAGTATGTACAAATTTTCAATAAATGCCATAATACATGATTAGTTAAACAGTTTAATCTTAATTTTTCATGCTTTGAATTTCATGTTCTAGATAGAGAATAAATATGTGTCAAACAATACAAACTTGACAAATTAGTAGATAGTTAGAGAATAAATGAGGAGCTTAAAAATTTAATATGAGTCGTCATATGAAATAAGGTTAGACTTAGATAGTTTTTATGCTTTGAAAGAAAATGGATTTAAGGTTGCAAGCTTAAATGCACCCATGAAGATGAAGTAAAAAATGTTAGAAATAAAGATGGGTAGGTAGAAAGCAGTTTTGCAGGAATGTAATAAAGTATCATCGGGAAAAAATCACTAATTTCCCCTCCCGTACCATTATTCAATATCCTAAACTATCAGTTAGAAAGGCTTAGAGCATTTCTCTAACTTATTTTGGGACTGGACCCAATGCTCAATGTTTGATTGGTTAAAAATATTGAATTCCTACATAAAACCCACATTCATCAACATTTATCCTTCATACACAATCATAATCCATTTTTCCTAAGCAAAAAACTTATGTTTACTTAGAAAAGTAAAACCCTAAGTAAATAATTTCATTTTCCTTTCAAAAACACTGAAAACCCATGAAATGCATTTTATCCTAAGTCTAAATGTGAAAAAATACAACAAAGACAAGCTATTCTTATTTTCACTTTACTTAGAGTTAAAATATGTATTTTTCATTATATACACTATCCCCCACACTTCACCTTTATTTCATGTTAACTTCTCACTATATATTAATTCCCTAAGTTACACATTCCCATATAGTATTAAATCCCTTTTATTTTAAATAACCCACAAACCCTTTATTCTACGTTTTAACCAATGTTATAATATTCCATGTGTGAAAAATGAATCGTGCCCCTATCCCATTGGTTTAACATATGTATAAGAACTTATCCCCCCCCTTATAGTTTAAAACAATTGTCAAAGGTTGAAAAACTATATAATATTAAACCCACACCCATTTGTATGATTTAAACATTATTAAAAGTTTAAATTAATACATAAACCTTACCCCGCTGCATTATCATTTAAACCTACGGTTTGAACGTATTAAACACTTTTTTCTAAAGTTTAAACCTCCTCATCATGTTAATATACCCCTGTTGGAAATATGATGCAGGATGTTGTCCTTGATGGCAACCCACTGAATGAAGATGAAGACATGCGACTGTTGACATGTGTTGTCCTTGATGGCAATCCACCTGATGAAGTTATGCTTGACTTGATGGACTTAGTAAATGATGTAAATATGATGTGATATGATGTTTGTTGACAATATGATGCTAAGTGTTGTCCTTGAAAGGCAACCCTCTTGATGAAGATGATGACAACTTACTTGATGAAGTTGTGCTTGAGAGAATATGTTCCTGATGAAGAAAATATGATGTATCTACAGTATGTACAAAAGGCAATGAAGAAAGGAATTCAGAATGTGCTCAAAATATGATGAAAAGAGTATGTCTCTTTGTATATGCGGATTTGCCTAGGGGAAGTCGCGTATGCACACGGAAAAGAACGTGCCAAGTCGCGTATGGGCTAAAGCGCTCAAAAAGTGCAAAACCAAGGGTAACCACCATGGTATTGACCCATTGTATTGGGTAATGATCCGCCTAATTGACCCTGTCCAGGTAGTTTTGGGCTCATGGTATTGTTTTGGCCCATGGTATTGAAAAAGGGGCTCATGGTATTGAAAAAGGATAAAACTATATAAGGAGAACAAATTCATTGTGCATAACATGAGTGTGGGTGCAAGATGTCTGAGCTTGAATGAATACTTCTCTCTGAAGTATATCTGAATGGAAAGGGTTACACTTGAATGATAAATCTGAATGTATGATGCACCAATGATGAAGAAGGGGATCTAGATCCGAATTGCTCTTGTATTTGCTAGATCTGATTATGGAAGGCTTAGATCTGTGATGAGGCGAGCATCTAGGCGAACATCTGTCTGAAGCAAAAGGGTAGATATGAACTGAATATCTGATCTGATGAAGTATGCTGCTCTGTAATGATTGAAGATCTATACGCTACTTCGCCGCGGAGGAAGCGCGTATATACGCAGCTTCAGCGAAGAGAAAGCGCGTATGCGCAATAAAATATACACCGAGGTATACGCTGGTTTGTGTGGACGGAAGCGCGTATATACGCGACATCAGTGAAGTAAAAGCGCGTATGCAAACTAGGGTTTGCTGAAGCAAGGGGTATGAAATATCTGATCTGTTCTGCTGTGTTTCTGCTATCTGATCTGTGTTGATATGTATCTGTTGATGATGTATGGTTGTGCTTAAAAGTATGAAAAGGGTCCAGTATGAAAATATGATGAAATGTGGCCTGCAAGTGTTGTTCTATTGAAGTTGTTGGATCCAGTGTGAAAATTGATGAAACGTGGTCCAAGGAGGTGCTGAGGGTTGTAGCCTTCAGTCAGGGGGTCGTAGCTCCCTTCCAGGTGAGGCTGGTAAACGAGATCGGGGGGTCGTAGCTCCCTTCCAGAAGAGGCTGGTAAACGAGTCAGGGGGTTGGAGCTCCCTTCCAGGAGAGGCTGGTAAACGAGCGCAGGTGGGTGCCTGCGTGCTGGTCAAGTCTGCGCCAGCACATATGTTGTAAGATGTTTTCTCTATAATAAAATATTGAATGCTGAGCAACTGCAGCGGTGGTTTTCTCCCGATTTGGGTTTCCACCTAAAAATCCTGGTGTTCATGTGTGATGCTTTGTGTGATGGTTTATTCTGTTCTTACTGCACATGTTTACTGTTTACTGAACATCTGATGAATGAATGATGGAATAATAGAAGTGAAGATTTAATGACATATCTGGATCTCTGTGTATACGCTAGTTTCATAAAGGGGATTCGCGTATATACGCTAGTTTACTGAAATAAAGTAGCGTATGGGTTTTAAGGAATGAAAAAGTAAAAGATTTGATTAAGGCAAGAATACCGATTCACCCCCCCCTCTCAAGATTTTTCCCAACAATTGGTATCGAGGGGGGTCTCAGTGTAGTTTGATCGCTTAAAGGAGATCCGTCGCAATGGGAAGTCAAGAAGTAGTAATGTCTATAAAGCCACCTCTATTCAATGGAAGCAATCTGATATTCTGGAAGGTACGTACAAAAGCATATCTGCAAAGTCTTGGTGCAGATGTATGGGCTATCGTGGAAGAAGGTTATCAACACCCCGCAAGTATTCCTACCGATGCAGCAGAAAGGAAGAAGTATGAAACCAATGCCAAAGTAGTAAATGTTTTGCTAGGAAGCATGTCTGAATCAGAATTTGCTAAAGTGATGCAGCTACATTCAACAAAAGAAATATGGGACAAAATCATTCTAAGCTATGAAGGAGACACAAAGGTAAAAAGTGCAAAACTCCAAACTCTTAGAATTGAATATGAAAATTTGAAGATGCATAGTGATGAGAGTGTTGCCGGTTTCTTTCTTCGTCTGGATGATATTGTAAATCGAATGAGAAATTTGGGTGAAACCATAACTGATACTACTCTGGTGGAAAAGGTCTTAAGATCCTTGACTTCAAAATTTGACTCCAAAGTTTCAGCTATTGAAGAAAGGCAAGATCTGCAATCGCTTACTATTGTTCAATTACATGGTACTCTGACTGCTTTTGAAATGAGACAAGGAGGTCCTTCTCAAGTAAGAGAAGATGCTTTTAAGGCATCTACAAAAGGAAAGGAAAAGGAAGTTGTCAAAGAATCCAGCTATATATCCGATGAAGAAGAAGCGAATTTCGTGAGAAAGCTCCAACTAGGTACTGGAAGATTCAAAGGTAAGCTTCCCTTCAAATGTTTTGAGTGTGGGAAAGTTGGTCATTATGCTGCTAAATGTCCTTATAGAGAAAAGCATGGTAAAGGGAAACAATTTGAAAAGAGAAAGAGTTATTATGCAAAAGAAGATGATGATGAAGTGTCCAGTGAAGATGAAGAAGATTCTGACCAAGATCTGAAAGTGCTCATGGCGAAGAAGCAAAAGAAGAAGGCTACTGAAAAAGAGATATCTCAGAAAACATGTGCAGCAGAAAATGAAGAAGATGAAACAAGTATTGATTGTTGTTCTTGTGATGCACTTTCCTGTGCATGCAATGGTGAAGATAGTAAAAGTAAAGTTTTGGATCTAAAGGAAGCTATCAAGAAAATCGAAGATCAACAAAGATCATTTAATAAAAGCGAAGCTATCTACAATGAGATGATCTCTCAAATGAAAGATCAAATAGAAATGCTAAATGGACAGGTGGAAAAGTATCAAAGGTTTCATACTTATGCATCCAATCGAATTAAAGAACTAGAAGCAGAAATCAACGATCTAAATGCAGATCTTGAAAAATCAAACAAGAAGAATGAAGGACTTGAAGCTGCAGTCATATCTCTACAAACAGATCTTGAAGCATCAAGTAAGAAGATTGAGGAACCTCTACAAACATTTGAAAAGGAAGGCCTTGAAGCAGAAATCATCTCTCTCAAAGAAGATATGGAAAAATCAAAAAGGAAGAATGAAGAGCTGCAACAAACATGTGAAGAAAACGAAAATTGGTTGAAAGAAGAGATTCTAAATCTGAAGGATCAAGTAGAAGATGGAATAAGGAAAGAAGAAAGCATGACAAAGCAATGTCAAGCCTTGGAGGTTGAGGTAAACATTCTCAAAGGTAAATTAGAAGAAAAGGTTAAACTTTTGAGATTTCATGATAGTACTAATATTCTGGACAATATTCTGAGTAATCAAAGGTCTCCTGCTATCAAACATGGTCTTGGTTTCCATGAAACTGTTAAAGGAGAATCTAGCTCACAAGGAAGTGCCAAAAATTCAGAAGATCTCAATGCAAAACTTGATGTGTTGAAAGAAACAAAAGATCAACCAACAATCATGAATTCTCAAAATAATTCATTCAAGAACGTTGAATGTTTTAAATGTCATAATTATGGGCATGTTGCAGCAAATTGCAGGAGCAGATCATTTCAGCCACAAACAAACAGGTTCTACTCAGAAAGGTACTCTAGTTTCTTCAGGGGATATTGTTTTTCATGTAACAAGTATGGACATAAAGCAGCTGATTGTAATAGAAGGAAGATTAGAAAAGCTCATCATGATTCTTATGTTTATTTCTCTGGCCACATGAGATGTTATGCTTGTAATAAGTATGGACATATAGAAAAGGAATGCAGGATGAACAGATCTGGGAAAGTGGATAACTTCCAGCACTCAAATAGAAAGTTCAAGCAAATTTGGAAAAAGAAGGAGGACCGATCAGAAACGTAGGGAATTCTGACCCTACTGCAGTCATCCGCTTCTGAAGCTTACTTCTCTGATTGACTGCAGGAATGATGTGGGATACATTATGAGTTTTAGTAATGTATCATCACAGGGGAAGCAATGTATGATGTCTCTCATGGTTGATTTGATCATTCTGGTTATATGTATTTCTGACAAAGCATGTGGTGTGAAGAAAAGACATGAATAGAAGGTAAATTTGCAGGAGGAGATGAAGGTGTGAAATTTTCTATATTTCACTTTCCATACGCGGGTTCTATGAAACAAAGTCATGTATACACGCGAGTTCCAGCTAACACAGACGCGTATGCATTGATAATGAGGAAATTTATCTGATAGCTGAAGATCTGGAGCAGAGGTCCAGGGGGAGCATCAATCTGACTGCTGATGATTGCACTGTTAGCATTATTCTGGTTATACTCATGATAATGAAATGATGCATGGGTTCTTGTGTTGAAGATTATGGATGAAGCCTGGTAGCTTTATGATGAAGAGCATTCGTTGTTGAGATGAAAGTCTTATAATTCAGAGATGAGGACAGATCATGCAGAGATTGTTGCTGATGACTTGCTGTTGAAGGTGCTTCAGATTGCACAAGCTAAGGAAGAGCACCGGTTTAGGGGGAGCAGCAGGTTGAATACTAATGATTGCATTGTTGGCAATATGACTGCTTATTCTTTGGTTTTTGTGATACTCATGCTCAAATGATGATGACTTGGTACATGGTTTATTATGATGAATTTTTGAGCCCTGGTTGCTGATAAGCATCTTTTGTACTCACACATGGATGAGTTGGATGTCATTTGATTCAGAAATAAATCATGCAGAGTTTGTTACTATGGTTGAGAGATCTTTTTCCTTCATATGTTACTTCATGTTAAATCCTGAAGATCATGGTGATGTTGGACCACATGGATGATTACTTGACACATATTTGAAGATGTTGTTTTGGTATGATAATCTCTCTTAAAGGTTGTATTGATGCTGCAAAGAATATGAAGGCTTGGTTACTAATGTGATTATGCTACAACCATTGGATGACGCTTGAAGACACAACTGTACTGTTCTATCTATCTGTAGTCCAGAGAAGCATTCAAAAGAAGCTGAACACTGCCTTTTTCTCACAGAGGATCAGATCTGGTTAAAATTTAGAAGATGGCTTGGGATACGCGGGTTTCCTGAAACACAGTCGCGTATATACGCGAGTTCCTGCACAGAAAACCGCGTATGTTTGGTTGCTGGAAATTTTTGGTTGGTTCAGCTCTCTTCAGCACAGCTGCAGTGCTGTTTGGTATCTCTGATACTGTTTGGTATCTCTAATACTGTTTGGTATCTCTGGTGGTGTTCCAGTTCTCATAATTCAGTTTCTAATGATTTGATGAAGATTCCTTGATGATTTGTTGGTGAAATTTTTCAGGATGCACAAACTAAGGGGGAGCCTTAGTCATTTGGAAAGATTGCTTGGTTGCACAGATTCAGGGAGAGCATTAGCTTTGCTGAGTATAATGCAGTGTTGGCATTATGGTGGTTCTGATATATGATCTCTCTTGAGGTCTTTTGGTATTGATTATGAAAAGTCATATTTGTATTTTGATAACAAGGTCTTGTTGAGACTCATGTTGTAAATTTGTAAATATTCAGTCATGTAAGGACTTGTCAATTTTGTAAACCCACTTGGTTGGGTAGCTGAGTCAATTTTTGTAAACCCACTTGGTTGGGTATCTGAGTCAAATTTGCAAACCCACTTGGTTGGGTAGTTGAGTCTCATATGTAAATCCACTTGGATGGATAATTGATGTAAGTATGAGTCTTTGGTGATAGGAAGTTCATAGATTCATGTACTTCATTGAAAAATATGTTTGAAGATTCAGCATGAACTCAGGGGGAGCTTGGTCACTTCAGTATACATCAGATCTGCAGAACGCTTCTTCTACATGAGGAGAAAAGGGGGTGAGTGTGTTGGTTTTGATCTGCTGGTTTTGTCCTTTGCCCTTGATGTCAAAGGGGGAGAATGACATGGTGTTTGAATGAAGATAATGATGTGCCCTTTGCCCTTGATGTCAAAGGGGGAGAGTAACATGGTGTTTGAATGATGCCAAAAATGGAGAGAGTGACATGGCAAATAGGGAGAGTGACATGGTGTCATTGTATTCTTAATGTATCTATCTGTTGTGGTAACCAAACACCATCATGGTTGCCATCAAGTCCAAAGGGGGAGATTGTTGGAAATATGATGCAGGATGTTATCCTTGATGGCAACCCACTGAATGAAGATGAAGACATGTGACTATTGACATGTGTTGTCCTTGATGGCAATCCACCTGATGAAGTTATGCTTGACTTGATGGACTTAGTAAATGATGTAAATCTGATGTGATATGATGTTTGTTGACAATATGATGCTAATTGTTGTCCTTGAAAGGCAACCCACTTGATGAAGATGATGACAACTTACTTGATGAAGTTGTGCTTAAGAGAATATGTTCCTGATGAAGAAAATATAATGTTTCTACAGTGTGTACAAAAGGAAATGAAGAAAGGATTTCAGAATGTGCTCAAAATATGATGAAAAGAGTATGTCTCTTTGTATACGCGGATTTTCCTAGGGGAAGTCGCGTATGCACGCGGAAATGAACGTTCCAAGTCGCGTATGGGCAAAAGCGCTCAAAAGGTGCAAAACCAGGGGTAACCACCATGGTATTGACCCTTTGTATTGGGTAATGATCCGCCTAATTGACCCCGTCCAGGTAGTTTTGGGCTCATGGTATTGCTTTGGCCCATGGTATTGAAAAAGGGGCTCATGGTATTGAAAAAGGATAAACTCATATAAGGAGAAAGAATTTATTGTAGTAAAATATGTGGGTGCAAGATGTTCGAGCTTGAATGAATACTTTCCGAAGTATATCTCGATGAAAGGGTTACACCAATATAAATCAATGTATGATACCAATGATGAAGAAAGGGATTCAGATCCACTGCTCTTGTATTTGCTAGATCCGATTATGGAAGGCTTAGATCTCGTGATGAGGCGAGCTTCTAGGCGAACATCTCTGTCAAGCAAAAGGGGTAGATCTCGAATCCGACATTCGATTCAAGGAAGCATGGCCGCTTCCTCAATGATTGAAGATTTATACGCTACTTCGCCGCGAAGGAAGCGCGAATATACGCGGCTTCAGCAAAGAGAAATCGCGTATGCGCAATAAAATATAAACTGAGGTATACGCTGGTTTGTGTGGACGAAAGCGCGTATATACGCGACATCAGTGAAGTAAAAGCTCGTATGCAAACTAGGGTTTGCTGAAGAAAAGGGTATGAAATATCTGATCTGTTCTGCTGTGTTTCTGCTATCTGATCCGTATATGTATCTGTTTCATGGTTGACTGTGCTTAAAAGTATGGAAAGGGTCCAATCTGAAAATATGATGAAACGTGGCCTGCAAGTTGTGTTTTATTGAAGTTGTTGGATCCAGTGTGAAAATTGATGAAACTTGGTCCAAGGTGGTGCTGAGGGTTGTAGCTTTCAGTCAGGGGGTCGTAGCTCCCTTCCAGGTGAGGCTGGTAAACGAGATCAGGGGGTCGTCGCTCCCTTCCAGGAGAGGCTGGTAAACAAGTCAGGGGGTTGGAGCTCCCTTCCAGGAGAGGCTGGTAAACGAGCGCAGGTGGGTGCCTGCGTGCTGGTAGAGTCTGCGCCCGCACATATGTTGTAAGATGTTTTCTCTATAATAAAATATTGAAGGCTGAGCAACTGCAGCGGTGGTTTTCTCCCGACTTGGGTTTCCACCTAAAAATCCTGGTGTTCATGTGTGATGCTTTGTGTGATGGTTTATTCTGTTCTTACTGCACATCTTTACTGCTCATTGAATATCTGATGAATAAATGATGGAATGGTTTAAGTGAAGATTTAATGACATATCTAGATCTCTGTGTATACGCGAGTTTCATAAAGGGGATCTGCGTATATGCGCTAGTTTACTGAAGGAAAGTAGCGTATGGGTTTTAAGGAATGAAAAAGTAAAAGGATTTGATTATGTAGTAAATACTAATTCACCCCCCCCCCCTCTCAGTATTTTTCCCAACAACCCCGGCCCCACTATCAAATCCAAACGCAACTTTCAAAATTGATCTGGACCGTTCACAATCGAACCCCAAGATCTGACTATTGAAACTCATTTTCACAAATAAACATGTGTGAAATTCCACCATCTCATTTCTACGCGAAATGGGTGGTATGTTGACTTTCCCCCTACTCTACGTGCCTCCTCCCTATTCGATCGCATTCAGTCAGTCCAAAACAGCTTACCACTCAAATGTTATGTGATAATAATTCATGGTTTTCATCCTTTGAACCTAAAACCACCAGTTTCGTGACGTAAACTCCATTAATTGTTGGCGCCATTTAAACCTAATATGCCTAAAAAAAACAAGAAATGCATGCATTTCTTCTCATACTATGCGTAACCACTATATAAGCCTTTCCAACTTTGAAACAAACATTCTACAATGTTTTCGAGGTAAAATCCTACAAATTTCTAACTGCAGCCATTGAAGATTGCCGAGGAGCTCTGAATTTCTCCAAAAAATCAGAAGGAATTGGTTCAAACCTTTCAAAAACCTCAGAAATCTCCTCGAAACCTTATACCTGCGTATAAGAGGTATTTTTCTGAAATTCATACCTATTTCAATTTGAAAGCACCTTTAAAAATACAATTTCAGTCAGAGCTTAAAAACCATCCATAGAAACATATCAAAAATTCCAAAAAACAGGCCAAACCCTATCAAATTTTCTGCAAAAACCCTATTTCTTACAATGTGTTGTTTTAAAGGGAAATTGTGAGTTTTTATAGTTTTTATAAACTGTTTAAACTCTAAGTTAAGCCAGAAATCCTCTAAAGGTATCCTAAAGCCTCTATGCCCAATTTCAAAATGATTTCTAGCCCAATTGCTCAGTGAAAAAAACCCAAGAAACCCCTGTTTCTTGTGTTTAAACTAGTAAAATCCTATAAATCCTATTGAGAATCCAAAATTGAAGAATAAACCCAAGAAATAGACCATACTTTTCCCATTTTCTATCTAATAAACCTTTGCTAAAGTAAAATTACTTCTGCAAACTATCTAATCTTGCAGAAGTATCCTAAATGACTAAAAAACAAAGTTCTAGCAATCCTGAAGGTTCCAGAGTACCAAAAACAACTCCAGCCATGATTTCTAAGACTGCTATTGTTGTAAATCCTTTACAGCCCCCTGTCATAGAAATTTAACACATGCCATTAGCTGATATTTATTACAAGATAGCAGACCCAATTTTTGAATTTAATCCGCTAGACATTCATAACTAGAGCTATGAAAAATCCTTGATAATGAAGAAGAAGTCCATATTTGGGAATCACACTTGCCCAAATATGTTGTTCCAGTAACTCATCCATTTCAAGAGTTCATTAGGTTATGCCAACAATATTATGTACTTGAGCAGAGAGCCATAGTAAATGCCAACAAAGAAGTGCTTTTTACCATTACTGCTGAATCCATCAACCAAATGCTACAACTTCAACCTGATCCTCAAGCAGTCCCTTTGTTGATAGAGGCCCTTACCAAGCTTTATATTTGCCTATACTTTCCTAAGAGATTCCTAATATTCCAAACATTTCTGCCTTTGCATGTAGAGATTCCTCAAATTAATCCTTCATATTCCACTTCAAAATTCCCAGAGGGTTCAAGACATGTAATTTCCATGATTTCATTCATTCTAGATTATTTCACTGATGAATACATAGATGAATCCATTTTAGGTTTCTTATTTACATTTAACCCAACTCAACCTCCATCTGTTATTTTTTATTATGTTGGATATATTTCAGATAATATCCATTACCAATTGGTTAAATTGTCAATTGAAGGAGTGTGCAGATACACTTATTTCCTCCTCCACATGTTCTTATATTCCCAAGCACACAAATTTCCATTTTCTCTTCAAAAGCTTGATGTAGAGGGAAATACTCTTTCAGTTATTTTATTGACCTCTTTGATCAGGAAAGAGTCAACAGAGTTCACATATGTAGAGTTTTTAGATTCATTCATCCATCAATTGATCAAAATATTAACAAATACAAAGCATCCAAGGATAATTGATGAGATGAAGAAGATTTTATAGTTGTCAGAGCAAAAAAAGACTGGTGACTGGTACCTATATGAAAAAAATACTAAAATTAGAGTGTTTGGATCTAATTTTTTTCCCTATAAGATGCCCAAACATGTATCCATGAGAGTTTTTTTCCTTGGAGTATATCTGTAATGTTCCTTTTTGGGGATTATCAAGATTCTATGTAAGAGATGGACTACAAATGCATTTAATGGTTATGTCACCTCTGAAAATAGGGTGAGAACTAGAGGCGACATGGCCAACTATAGACTCTGCCTATAGAACTTGGAATAATCCCATTCAGGAATCTCAACAAGGCCTTCAATGAAAATGATATATAAGAAAATATGAGCAAGGAAAATGTAGATCGGGGCTAGGATCCCCTCATTCAAGCTGTATGTGACATATATATGCAATTTCAGTAAAAACAAATAAGTTTAAGAACATTAAACAGATCTCCCGGAAACAAGACTAGCTAGAAATCAGCCAAAGAGAGAAGTTGTTGCAAAATGAAAACCCGAGCTACTAGAATTGGCAGATTTGACTGAAACTCAGAGGAGGTCAGCCAAATATCTGATAATTCAGTAATATATCATTAAATAATATTTAAATATGAATTTACTACCTTTACAACTGATTACAAAAGAACTAGGGCAAGATCCCTTCAGAAATGAGAGCTGCAACTAGAAGTAAACTGCAGAAATACATAGACAGTGTTATTTTCCAGGTGGTTCAGCTACTGTACATTACACTTCAGATCTATGACATATATAAGGATACAACATCAGATCTAATACATATATGGAAGCTACAAGACTTTAAGAACAAGATCCAACTGGAATTACATCAAAATATTGCATATTAAGTTGTAGATCTGAATTACAATATACTCTGCTGCAAAAAACCCAGAAATTTCTGAAGATAAATTTTATTACTGAAATAGATTAGAACTGTATGGATTAGCAACCCAATCCATGTATCACTAGGGGAATCCAAGCCTAATACCAAGAGATCTTCCGCCAAACTATAACAAATTGAAACAAGCCAGCCCTCTCGCAAAATAACACAGTATTGGGCAGAAACTGCGCAGAGGGTGAAGGAGACTGAAAAACTGGAATGAAAGTACAGATCTGATATAAAATATGGATCAGGTATCTCCTTGGAGGCTGAATAACACACTCCAATAGAGAAATCCTCTCAAAAACAACTAGATCTAAATAGATATAAAATGCCGCTTGCTACAAAAGATAGCAGCTGCAAAACCCTCAATGGGCCAATGCTGCTCATGAAAGATAGAGCTTGGTCTCAAACCAGATAGTGCCAACTTCAGCAAATAACTCCTCCAATGATCCTCAAGGGAAGAGATGAAATACCTAAAAAGGAATTCCAATCACAATCCTCCACTAAACAACAGAGAATGGTATTTGTCTAGGCGAACAAATACTTCAGAAATATAGTTCATCAACAACCTCTTTATGTGTCTTCTCCTCCTTTTTATAGCATGAGAAAGTCTTTGAAAACCCTAAACCACTTGGATGAGTTGGTCCTTTTCACATTAGAGGCTCCCTTCTAGAACTGTGCAGTCCCTTTTGGAGATGCATTGAACCTAGACAATGCAATTGACTTGGTCAAGGTGGACCCAATCTTGGCTCAAAACCTCTTTCACAACTGCAAGTGAATATCTACATAGCCCTGATTTGCCTTTGTTCACATGGGCATTGATTTATTTAGACTTCTTATGAGTTTTACATGTCCTCCTTTATTCATAAAACATAAATTAAATCAAAATTTAAAGTCTCCTCTTAGTTAAGGCAAAGTAGGAACATTATAGTCCTCCCCCTCAAAATGTTGCTTGTCCTCAAGCAATTGGTAGGGTAAGAGCTGTATTTCTTCCCCTTCTTCATTGATGACACCATTAAGAATCAATATTTCATCATGGCATAGGTGCTCACCAAGACAATACATCAAAAACTGCTCCTCAAATGCTAACATGATAGGTGCATAGTCTTCCCCTTCAGGAGTGTAAACTCAATAGAAATGAACATGGGTGAAGCAATGTCATATCTGAAACAAGTATCATGAAGCACAGGATATAGTTCCATCCCATGTGGCACATGTACACTACTTACTCTATTCCCATACATACCCATAAACAAAACCAATATGTCATCTATGTATGGTAGCAAAATCACATAAAGGCAAACTGAAATTTGCACATGAGGAGGTGGGTCACAATCCCACATAAGGTACCATCGCAATACACTCCTTGTTCTGAGTAGATCTGAACGTGATAGGTGGTACTCCCACCACATATTTTCTACATAGGCCACTTTGACATGGCTGAAAGAGAATCTCTCATTAGGTGCCTTTGGAAAGCACCCATCATGATAAACAATCTCCCTTTGCACCTCAAGGGAGTGGCCAGATTTGGAATTTCTATTGGCACCATCTTTGCCATGAGATCTGCATGAAAAAATTATGTTTTTAGGAGCCATGGCCTGCATAAATATGGTAAGAGAGTGTGCCAAATCAGAAAAATAAACTTGCTCTACAAGATCAGATTTCTTACCATACAAACCTCCCACACACATAGAGTTAGGCATTGGTTTTTCCCCTCTTTTGAGAGAAGAAGGAGATGGATGAAATGTTTTCTGCATAGGATCCCTTGGCTGCCCCATATCCACATAAATATTGCACTCTTGTAGGTGCTGGTTTAGTTCCTCCCAATAATAATGCTGCTGCAACTCCTCCTCCATACCCTCCCAATCAAAAATCTTCAAGATTAGGGAGTAGATTCTTGCTGATTGCATGTAACAAGAAAGGAACTCCTTATGGGCTCTTTGTAGTATCTCTTGCTTAAGCTTGGAGGCTTGAGACAAGAATACTTAACCAAGATGATAGATGACCCCTTCATGGACCAATTAGCCCCCTCCTTTCTTTATGCCATCTAAGATCATCCCGATGTGCAGATCTTTGTAGTACTCCACAAGGAGTTGGGACCTCCAATATGGATCTACACTTCTCAACAAGGACAGCACTGTAGATGCATATATGGTGGTGTTTTCCTTGTTTCTGCTTGTTCCTTTGGCATCATGCATGCCAACATTGTTTGTGGGAAGGTTGATCCTCCCCCTTGCTTCCTCCCACAGCGCTGTGACTCTTTCTTCCATTGTTTCAGCACTTGGTGAAGCCTTCCCCAAAGAATCTAATGGCACCCCAAGTGGCTTGCCATGCTGTAGGAATGTCTCTTTCAGCTTCCTCATGAACATGAGGGAAGAAACTGTAAAGTCCTTGTCCCCACTGCGCAATTCCATCTTTGTTGTGTGGGTAGAGACATCAAGTGAAGGGTAGGTGTGCATGCCTTGAATAACTTGTTGCTTCTCACTCTTCAAGTCCACCCACTCCATCTGCAAGGCCCCCCAATCAGTGGTGAATTTTCCCAAAGTAATCAACCACTAGACACCCAAGATGAGGTTGGAAAAAAAAAATGTGTCTGTATGTCCACTTACAAAGAAGTGTCCTCAAATCAGAGGTCCCCATAGCCCAGTGATGGAACATATCACAAATCTCTGATAGTTCATCCTCCTAACCAAACGAGAACCCACCAAAAGAATTTAGATCCTCTTCTCTCGCACAAAGTGAGAATACAAAGTCATGGTTTCCACCACAATAAGAATAGATACTTGGAATCAACCAATCACTATATCAAATATTTGGGCACTCCTCTCAAGGAAGAAAGAGTCCCACTGGTTGGAGAAAATGCTCCCTCTTCTTCTCTAGATGATGATGGATCCTCCTCCTCATCATCACCAGTGGTGTGACCTCTCCTAGGTCCATCATTTCCTTCCTCCTCCTCACAATCAGAGAAGACTTCAATATAATGTGCTCTTCCAGCAACACATCTATGTCCCGACACCCATGATTCTTTACAAGTGAAACATAATTTATTCTTTCTCAACTCCCTTCGGAGATCATTTTCAAGAATATTTTTCTGTGAGCTCTCCTTGGGTGGAGTAGCTTTCTCTTCCTTCCCTTTAGAAGAGTGAGTTGCTTTGCTTGGAAGGGTTTCCTTTGACCTTGGCAAGGCATCTTGGAGATCTCTTGTTCTTTCAGTGGCATCATGCAGAGTGGTGGCTTTGGTAGACTTGACTAACCCATGCAAAGGTTCTTCCAAGCCATATACAAGCATATAGACTCTCCTTGAAACTGAAATATCAGGAACCATTACAGACAACCTCAAAAATTCAGAGATATAGGCTTCAACATCTCCTGTCTACTTAAGCTTTGCCAATCTTATGAAAGGGGCCTCCGGATCCATCCGATCAAATCCTTCTACTATTCTCCTAGTGAAATCAACATAAGTGGACACATTTCTATGTCCTAATGTAGAAATTCCATGAAACCACCATTTATGGGCTTCTCCATCAAAATGCAACGCAGCAATCTTAATGGCTTCTGCTTCAGGCACTTTATTCAGCTGGAAGTAGATGTCCAACTTTTCCACCCATGCTTTAGTTGAAAAAGAGGGTGATCCATCAAAATTAGGCTAGAATAACCTGCCCATGGTGTGGTACCTCCCATGAAAGAAACCTCCATCTCTATACTGCTGCAATGGCCTTCTCCGGTCCTTCAAATGACATAAATATTGAAAGCTCAAGTTATCCTTGAAACTTTGACTTTTTGAATCATATTCTGCAAAGTAGCCTTCCAAAGAGGATGAATCTTTAAGCCCTTCATTCTCTATAGCCAAGAAGATAGGCATTGTAGAGCATTGTGAGATCTGGGGAGCTTGTGGCAAGCTCATCGGTGGACTAGTCCCAAACTGAGACATTTCAGAACTCTCTCCTTGATGGAGTCTTCCAAGGGACTCCCTCATTCTATCTATCATCATCTCCTTCATCTCCTTGGATAGATCTTGCATGTTTTCCAAGAGATTTTTTCCAAACTCTTTTGCCTCCTTATCTTTATCATTCAATTTAGGGGCTTTCCCCTTGTCTTGACCCTTGTCAAGGTCAACAGTAGTATAGTCATAATTTATATGACTTCTATTTTCGTATCTCCTCTCTCTCTCAGAAAGAGGATCTTCATCTTCAGAATGCACCATGACTGTGGCTCTAAGATAGCATAGGCTGTGCCAAGAGTAGAGCTTCAATACCACTGTAATGTTCCTTTTTGGGGATTCTCAAGATTCTATGTCAGAGATGGACTACAGAGGCATTTACTGGTTATGTCACCTCTGAAAATAGGGTAAGAACCAGAGGCTACCTAGCCAACTGTAGACTCTGCCTATAGAAATTGGAATAATCCCATTCAGGAATCTCACCAAGGCCTTCATTGAAAACACTGTATAAGCAAATCTGAGCAAGGAAAATGCAAATCAGGGCTATTATCCCCTCATTCAAGCTGTATGTGACATATATGTTTAATTTCAGCATAAAAAAATAAGTTTAAGCACATTAAAAAGATCTCCCAGAAACAAGACTAGCTAGAAATCAGCCAAAGAGAGAAGCTGCTGCAAAATGAAAACCCCAGATACTAGAATTGCGCACATTTGACTAAAAATCAAAGGAGGTCAGCCAAAGATCTGATAATTCAGTAATATATCATTAAATCATATTTAAATATGAGTTTATTTCCTTTACAACTGATTACAAAATAACTAGGGCAAGATCCCTTCAGAAATGAGAGCTGCAACTAGAAGTAAACTGCAGAAATACAAAGACAGCGTTATTTTCTAGATGGTTCAGCTGTTGTACATTAAATTTCAGATCTATGATAGATCTAAGGATAAAAAATCATATCTAATATAAATCTGGAAGCTACAAGACTTTAAGAACAAGATCCAACTGGAATTACATCAAAATATTTCATATTAAGCTGTAGATCTAAATTACAATATACTGTGTTGCAGAAAAATTAGAAATTTCGAAGATAAATTTTATTACTAAATAGATCAGAACTGTAGAGACATGGATCAGCAACCCAATCCACGGATCACCAAGGGAAGGCAAGCCTAACACCAAGAGATCTTCCTCCAAACTAATAACAAATTGAAACAAGCGAGCCCTCTCACAAAATAACGCAATATTGGGAAGAAACTAGACAGAGGGTGAAGGAGACCGAATAACTGGAATGAAATTACATATCTAATATAAAATATGGATCAGCTATCTCCTTGTAGGCTGAAGAACACACTCCAATAGAGAAAGCCTCTCAAAAACAACTAGATGTAAACAGATCTAAAATGCCACTTGCTACAAAAGATAGTAACTGCAAAACCCTCAATGGGCCAGCACTGCTCATGAAAGATAGAGCTTGGTCTCAAACCAGATAGTGGCCAACTTCAGCAAATAACTCCTCCAATGATCCTCAAGGGAAGAGATGAAATCCCTAAACAGGAATTCCAATCACAATCCTCCACTAAACAGCAGAGAGTGGTATTTTTCTAAGCAGACAAATACTTCAGAAATATAATTCATCAACAACCTCTTCATGTGTCTTCTCCTCCTTTTTATAGCATGAGAAATTCTTTGAAAACCCTAAACCACTTGGATGAGTTAGTCCTTTTCACATTAGAGGCTCCCTTCTAGAACTGTGCAGTCCCTTTTGGAGATGCATTGAACCTAGACATCGCAGTTGACTTGGTCAAGGTGGACCCAATATTGGCTCAAAACCTCTTTCACACCTACAACTGAATATCTACATAGCCCTAATTTGCCTTTGTTCACATGGGCATTGATTTATTTATACTTCTTAGGAGTTTTACATGTCCTCCTTTATTCATTTATTCATAAAACATAAATTAAATCAAAATTGAATGTCTCCTCTTAGCTAAGGCTAAGTAGGAACATTACAATATCAAGAAAATATTAAACTCCGATTCTATCAAATTTTTAGTAGCAAAGAATAAAACACAATTCAAATTGAAGAATCAAGTAGGACCATTCATTTGCAATCAGAGGGATGGAAAGGCAGAAGTAGCTAAATAGCTATTGGAGTGCAGATTTGAAGAAAGCTTTCGTTGGAATTATGATCCATTAGGGATCCTAAGAAAAATGAGGGTTAAATGTAAGTTAACCCCCTTCATTCATGATACAAAGCCAGAGATAGAAAAATATGCAAATCAGACTGAGTGGACAGAGAATACTTTAATATATGTAGGATAGAAAAGTGATACTAGTCACACTTTAGAGACTGTTGATCAAACATATAAATCCACTAAGAGAGTAAGAGAAGAAGGTACCTATGTTGCTGAAACCACTATTGAAACAAGGTTCAAAATCAGATATAATAAAAGGCCTAAAACAAATTTAGTAGCTAAAGATAAAGTAACCATTGATGTTGAAGAAACAGATCTTATAGATACCAACACAGATGTTGCCACTATCATCATCAATGAGCCATTTACTGAGAATCAGAATGAAGAAAAAGTTGACAATGAAAATGCACAGTTAATAGAAAAATATAGAGCATGGAAGCTCATCCTCACAGGCAACTGAGGAGAAAGATATAAATACCAAAGAAAAGTATAAACAGATCAAGTTAAAGAATGAAGAAATCAAAAACAATATCTACTCCCAATATATGAAACAAACACCAAGTGTGAAAATCAGACTTCCATCTGCCTTTGATTATTCAAACAAAAAATTAATCATGTATGTATTGCAGCCTATAGTCAAATCCCCAAAGATAGTGGAAAGTTATAAGAAGGTTGATTTGGAAGTCCAAATAGAAAAAATACATGCTCTTGATCAAATTGAATTCCATAGACATAATTCAAAAATGTTGTACTCTACTGTTACAACTAAAGCCATGAGTGCTCAAAAACTCCAGAACACCATCTCAAATATGAAAGATCAGATGAAATTGGACAAAGCATCCTTGTATGCTAAGGATTTAAGAATCAAATCTTTGGAAGAATTGGTCATACAGATTGGATTTGACCCAACAAATGTCAAGGCAGAAGAACAATTAATAAAGAAAAATAATGAGGATATTGCAGCTTTGAGGAAACAACTTAAACTTACTCAAAGTGAACATCCTCAAGGAAAAGATATAATAGAAGGAAAAAATGAGAAATATGATATGATGAACATAATATTTCAGCTTACATCAGAGATAAAAGAAATGGAGAATCAGATGGACAAGCTTTTCCAGGAAAAAGAAACACTAAAAACACAGGAAGCACCTACAGTCATCCTTATGGTTACTACAGTTGTGCCATCAAATCTAGCTGAAGAGTTGGCACCTAAAGTTCCATTGGCTATTGTAGTTCCAGTAACATCATCCACAACATCAGCTACAGATTCATCTACAATAGTAGTTCATCCTACAGATGAGGCCAGCAAACTGGTAAAGACCATGGAAGAAATGCCTCTTAAAACAAGTGAAATTAAAAAGTTGAAACATATGATTGAAAATCTTGAAGATCAAAATAAGTTGGCTCAAATTAATGCAAAAACTCATGAGAAAAAGGCCATCAGATTAAATGAAGTATTGAAGAAATTATAGAAGGAATTGACCTTGAAGGAACAAATTTCCTATGTGAAAAATCATTTGTGAAACAAGATCATAGAAGCCATAAATGATGTATGGCCCTCCATTAAAGTGATCTTTGAACAAAGAGATATACTCAAAGAAACATTAGAAGAGATCCAAAAGACTAAAGAGGAATTGGATAACAAACTAGAACAAGCTTTAGAATTAATAAAGTTTCTCAACAACAAGAATAGGCAAGAATTCGAAGAACTTGAAATTACTGATAGAACTAAAACTATCCTTGAGATAAAGAAGGTTATAACCAAAAAGAAGATGAAGCAGTTAGAGGAAAAGTGTGAGACATGAAAATTTCCATAACCAGGTTTATGGTAAAATTTGAGAATCTAAGGCAAAGAAGTTTGCCTAATATTTTGGTCATCAATGACAAATTAATGCCTTAGGAGGATTATAATAAAAATATCAGAGAATATTCCAAGCAGCAAGTTGAAAAAGCAGGTGGTGGACAAGGCATTCTAATAGGAAAAGTCTTACTCAGAAGTTTTGAAGACTTATTTTACTTGCAGCATGAGATAAAACACGTGTTTGCTATTAAACCAACTTTTTCTAGGTACACAGAAGTAGATGAAAACTTCAAGAAACTGAAGAAAATACAAATTCCAAGTAAGGAATATTGGCAGTCATTGACAGATTTAATGTGAAAAGTAAGAAGGTAGAAAGACAACAATGAAAATAGTTTGTTGATTTATCAGTCAAAACATATTTTTTTACAGTAGTAAACATGTTTTACAAATGTTCAAAGAGTATCAGAGATTAAAGTGTATCATTGAAAGAGTATTGAATAAGCAGATTAGATTTCAAAACAAACTCGAAATATCTAAAGCTAGAAAGGAAGACACCAAGGTAGCCAGCTGCATCTTATCTACAATCAGTTTCTATTTTATTTGAATTGATAGGACAGCTTGCTGATTTGTTGAGTAGTTGTCTCTATTATTGTTGTAAAGATATTTTATTCCCCTTAGATAATTCCTAGAAGCATTCTAGGATATTTTGTAAACAATTATGTATAAATACTTTATCTTTAGAAGTATTATTGTGGAATAATTTTTTGAAGATTTCTATAGTCATTTTTGTGGACTTGAAGGCTTTCTGTGTTTCAAATTTCAAGTAGCAAACTAGATTAGATCAACTAGCATCATATTTCAGGATTCATGTGATGAGCTATTTGGAGTGAAGTATTTTATACTTGTCATTGTTATCTTTGTTTTTTACATGTAATCCATTATGTGTTCTAAATTTTAATGAATGAATAGGAGGATTACTTCAGGATTTGTTAAAATTACTCTGTCTTAGCTATTTGTCATTTCTATGGTTTCTTCTGATTTCCAGAGTAGGGAACCCTTAATTTCTCCCTCTTTCATTTGACCTTTGCCTACTACTTCTCTTTTCTGGATCAAAGAACCCTTCATTTCTCTTTATCCCGACCTTATCACCTCACAAAACAACTTTCCAAGATATCCAAGGGTTAATATCTATCTTGCCCTTAAAACATTTGAATTTTTGGCCTTGATCCTAGTTCTGTCTGCTTGACTTTTGACTCCTCAGCCCGATGGACAAATAGATTTCCCACTATCCATCTCTTCTAGTGATTTTTCCCACCAAACCAATCAAAACCAAAACCAATTTCACAATCATAACTAGCCTAATATTTTATAAAACAAAATAAGTTAAATCTTATAGAGAGAGCCCTCTCTGAACCCTAGGAAGGTTAGATCCTAGAGTTTAAAATTTGGTATGTGGTTACCTCTAGTTTTCTCAACTAAAAACCAAAAATCTCACAACTAGAGAATTACTAAAGTGATAACACCATGTATCTCTAGTGAAATCATCAAGGAAAAAATAAAATATTTTTCTCCTCTTAGACTCTATGCCCTTATAGGGCTACACATTTCTATATGGACCAACTCTAGAGGTCTGGAAGTTGAATATTCCTTTGTTTTGAAATCCACCGTTCCATGTTTACTGAACTGAAAATACTTGCATACTGAGCTATATGACTTTGATAGTTTTGATAAACCTCTGACCACCTTAGACTTGCTAATTTTTACCAGGTTATCAAAATTTACACGACCTATCCTCTCGTTCTATAGCCATGTAATATGATATGTATTTATCAAGCAGCGTTTTACCGTAGAATCATCGAAACCATATAAATTTTTGCGTGTTTTGATTTATTTCCCTACCATTTTACCATTCTTTCCCTTCTAATTTCACAAGCCTCCGATAAAAAAACAACATCATAGCCATTATCACACATCTAACTAACACTTAGAATATTTTGTTTAAGATCATCCACATACAAGAAAGTATGATCCTTGGTATTTTCATCTAAGTTGACTAATCCTTTCCCTTTTATTTTAGTTGGAGTGTTATTCCCAAACTTGACACTACCTTGTCCATTTTATTTTATAAATAAGAACTTACTATCTCTAGTCATGTGCTTGGAACATTTATTTTTTACATGGAAATTTTCTTCTTGATCATGATCATACATGAAAACAATCAGTTCCTTCTATCTTTTGTTTCCATTTCTTCATATTTTTGGGGGGAGATGACTATCTAGGCATATGTTGTTTATTTATATTAAACAATCTACTATGACACTTATTGTATTTGTTCCCATAATTGTGGCATACATAAGACTCAACCTCATTCATAAGAGTATAGAATGACTTTGTTTGTGCGACAAAGGTGTTTCTAGATCTAAAAGTTTGAAGATGGAATTTTCATGTCTTTCAAATTTATTCATTTTACAATTAACAACTTTGTGACCAAATTTACGAAAATTATAGCAGTTACCATTAAATAACTTTGGGTACTTGAAATAGTACATATTTTTAGCTTGGGTATATCTAGTAAAACTACGTTATCTTTTTTGTTGTTGGATACATATGTACTGAGGTACAATTGTGGTCTTAATAAGATGGCCACGTTTCTTATTTCTTCTTTGATTGATCATGATTTCATATTTGTTGGATTTCCCTCTAATTGGTTCAACATATCTCTAATCATGCTATTAATTTCCCAGGGAATTGGTGCATGATTATCCTTTTGAGGTCTATTTAAGCTTCTTGTATCCCATAACCGCTTTACTTGTTGATGGTCCTTGAGAACACAGAAGGTTGTCTAAAGCCTCTCAAACTTTAGTAAATTCAATATTCAAATACATCTTGGCCTTGGATTTCACTAGATCTATTCTCAGAGATACAGCTTCTACCTATAACTCTTGGAAGTTACTTTACCATTTGGCCCTAATCCATAAGAATATCCTCCTTTATTTTCGCTTATTCAAGTGGATTTTTCAAGGATAGGATATCTCCATCATATGCATCTAAACCTATCTTTCCCTACTTCTTTGATAGTTATTACCTGATATCCTCATTTTAATCTTCTATTTTATCATGATTCCTTTGTTTTTATTTTAATTATGGCACTAGAACAATTAGAGTTTAACAATTTACACTAATCTCATTTTTGAAGCTTAAATCATTCATTATCATATTTATACATACCTTCCTCGGCCCTTAGAAGGTGTTCCTTTGGTTGCTTGTTATTTGTCTTATCCTTATTCAGCTCCCAATAGGGGAGTTTTGTGCTCTAAAATGTGCCTCCTAAGGAAATTATAAAATAATAGTGGAAATACTAAAATAATATTAGATTATATCATCAAAGTTTAGAGGGAAAAGTAATAAAAAGTAATAAAATAATAAAACTATTTTTTCAACTCGTATTTTCAACTCATCTCCCTAATTTTTTACTCAAAGTTTGAGTGGAAACACTCATTGGATGGATAATTTAATTCGTCATCCAAGGAGTACCCAAGTTGCATACTTTCGATGGACCCTGCTACACGAAAAATGAGAAATACATGAAAATGTGATTGCAATAATGTTTTTTCATGTATTTCTCATTTTTCTTGTAGTAGGGTCCATCAGAAGTATGCAACATGGGTAATCCTTGGATGAGGAATTAAAATTTTCATCCAACGAGTACTCCTGCTCGAAGTTTGAGTAAAAAATTAGGGAGATAAGTTGAAAATACAAGTTGAAAAAGTGGTTTTATCATTTTATTAATTTTTATTACTTTTACTTTTTTACTCCAAAAATGGTGAATCGTCCCCCATGATTGAAATCATCATCTCGAATCCTATTGGTTCTTATAAACTTTATTTTGGTTGTACATTTTTCTTAGAAGGCCCATTTTATATCGCAAAATTCCCCTAATGTCTAGTGCACTAATTAGTTTCGTTTCATGATCCACCACTCCTTCTTCAGAGTCCAATATGTTCTCAAAATTTGTTTCATAATCTAATTCCATATGAAGGAATTAATCATATTATCCTTAAGAATATTCCCATTGTATACTTCAAACAAATTGTTTTCTTCTTTGTCGTATAATATCTTCTTCCTCTAAGTCTTGTTCTTGTGATATTTTTGACCTTTTTCTCTACCTTTTTTCTCCTTTTCCTTTTCTTGATTCTCACCTTTACTGTATACGAATTTTGAGGCAAAATTTCCCACGATTTCACTGTCAAAACAATTTAAGGGTAACTTACCCTTATACTTTCCCTATCCTCTCTTCATTTTTCTTACAAACTGGGGCATTTCCTGGTTTGAGTCACAAATAAAACAATATTTATGTCCTTTATGTCATTTATACTTCTTCAAGACATTGAATTTTTCTTCCTTTGCCTTTGATTTATCTCCTCCAATTCTTATTCATAGGGAGTGATGGTTCCATTTATCTTCTCCATTGTGAGAGTTTTCAATTTTGAAATTTCTTCTATTGCTAAGATATTAGAATTAAATCTCATTGGAAGACATCATAATAGATTTTGGACAACTAAATATTCTTAAATGTAATCATTAAGAACTCTAATCATATTTTCAACTTAATCAACTCTAAGGAAATATTCAGCAATGGTTTCATCCTCATTCATTCTTAGACTCTCAAATTTCATCCTATAATTTTGGAGTTTGGGTTGCTTTACCTTGTCATTTTCTTCATAGCAACCCATAAGATTGTCCCAAACCTCCTTAGTTGATTTTCAATGCATTTCCTTTACTAGCTCAGGTTGGTTAAGACTAACTATAATCACATCCTTAGTCTTTGCATTAGTTTTATAGGCTCTTCTTTCATTAGGATATGTTGGTGGAGTTAGTGGCATTGTGTATCCAATCACCATAGAATCCCATGCATCTAGACCAAGGGACATGATGCATGCTTCCATTACGAATCTCCAGAATAAATATTTGACTCCATCAATGAATAGTACTCTTCTTGAATAGATATCCTAATTTTCTTGACTTTCCATGATTCTCTATGGATCTACCTTCCAATGGTTAAATTGGTCCTGAAGGAACATGCTCTAATACCTGCTACACCAATTTTTGGTCATCAAACCATTTACAATTAGATGGATCGAAATACAACATGTAAGATCAATTTTACAATAGTAAAATTTCTTTCACTATAAGAAATAATTTAATAAACCATAGTTTTTAAGTTATTTCTGGTCCAAATAGGAAACCCCATGAGGAATAATCAAATAAATCCTTATTTGTTTGATTTCCTCTACGAATAATTAATTAAACCACTGTTTAAATAATATTCCTAGACATATTTAACCGAATTAATGAGAAATAATTAGATAAATAATTACTTATCTTATTATTCTCTAAGAATAATTAATTAAATCATTATTTAATTAATATTCCTTATTAAATTTGACTAATTCATTTAGGAATAATAAAATAAATCATTATTTGTTAAATTATTCCTTAACCCCATCTTTGAAATAATAGATAAATAATTTGTTTGTTTATTATTTCTAAATAAAGGGATTTAACCAATTTAAATTCATTTTCCCTCCAACAAAATATAATAAACTATTCCAAGTAGTTAGATCTAGATCTTGGTTAATAATATTTTATTATGCACCATTATCAAGGATAACTCAATATTTTGTTATAAAAAGTAGAGTTTTCCCTTAATTATTTACCTTTGATCCTTTTATCATGGTGAGAGTTTGATCCTCTTATCATTGTCATACTTTGATTATTTTTATTTTCTTTTTTCTTATTGAGCTCGCTTTGAGTTCTACATGTCTTGGATTTTCTACACCATTGAAAGAGAGAAACTCTGAAGTTGAAGCATTCAAGACAACTAATAACCCATTCCAGTGAGGGGGACTGGTAACATTATTCTTTGTTCCCTTCCCAGGTGTTAACATAATATAAAAATTCTTTATAAATCTTGTCTTTTCCATTGGATATTTGGAGAAACTCTTAATTCATTTTACTGTTTAGCTGCTTTATTTGCATAGATCTGGGTTTGTTTTGTATTTTTTTCGACTGTCTATTGCAGATATAAAGAATTTAGAGAACCATATTTGTTGTTAGGGTTGTTTTTCATGTGTGGCTAACGTGATCTCTTTTTGTACACTTGTGTTAAGAATTCATTCTAATAATTGGTGACTCCACAGGGTTTTATTCAGATTCCTATGTGACCATCTACTTCATTACCTAGGGTTTCTATTCAGCTATATTTTAGTCTCTTAATGCTATTTTTTTACCTTTTATGCCCTAAAATAGTAAAATTTCTAACTTTTGAGTGTTTCTGGGTGTTTTCCGTAGGTAATAGGTATCAGTTGCGCCAGAGAGGACAAATGTTTTCACAACTTGCCACTCGAGACTCCCGGAATAGCAGATCCCACTTTTTAGCCTAGAACCTATGAGTTCAGGCTCAGGTCACACCATCTGGACCTAGAACTGTGATTTCAACAGCCTACAGGTCAGTACCTATGAGCTGCAACTTTTTTCGAGATTTTTTCTATAATTTTCAGGGTTTGCCACAAACACTGTTTAGGGTTTTCTAACCTCTCTCTCTACCCGTATTAGGTCTGGATATGCACAGTTTTTCTCTTTGAAGTAGGAACAAGCCCCTTGGGGTTTCAATATGATTCCGCCTTTTTAGGAAGGGTTTAGCTAAGTAGGTAGTCTGAGATTTTGCAGTGATTTCAGTCATTTTTTAGGGTCTCATCTCTCTTACTTTCAGATTCATTTAGATTGGTTATTATTTCATCCAGAACTCCCTCTTGATTCTTGTTTGACCTCTCACTTAGGGTCCCTCTTGTTTCCCTTAGGGTTTTAACCTGTTACCTCCCATTTTGTAGCAATTTTCCCTCCATTTTCTTGCTTTTTTCTGCACCTATTTTTAGCAGATCTGAGTCATTAGATCCCTGTTCCTTAAACCTTAGATCTTTTGGCCACCTTGTGTATTTTGAGTCAATTTCGCCTACCTCTTAGAACAGTTGTTTGGGAGCCCTTATTTTTGGGTTGTATTTATGCATCTTTAGCTGTTTATTTCACTATTGTTTCAGTTTTATTTATAGTTATACAATTTTTTTTTCTCTATACAAAACCATCTCAGATTAATGAAAATTAACACACAGATTGCACACACGCACACCTAAATGGTAGAGTGCTTGGTTTACACCACCAAGCCAACACATAAACATCGTAATTAATTTATCTGGCCCTCTGTGCCTTTGTCTATATCTCTTCATTATTGGGTTACTTGTGTCTTGTGATCATTGCGTCCCCAAGGTGTTTATCCTAGAGACTCCTAGGCCTTCATTCTCAGTTTCTATTAGGAAGATTTACTCCACCTCATGGATGTCGAGTTAGTCCTTCACTGAGTCCCCATACTGACTCTCATTCTGCTCCATCGGGCCGTTACTCTGATTCCAGACCTGGTTCTCCTCTACCTCATTCTGCCAGCATGTCAGGTGCTAATGTACGTACTGGTCCACAAGCTAGTGGTAGCCCTGTCCCTAACTTTGGAGCTGATACTAGTGGAACCACTATATGAATGATTATGATTACTCCTTTTCTACCTTTTATGGAAGGTTTAAGCCTCCCCGATTTTAGCCAGTTAATTAATGACCCTATAAACCATGATCCAGGTTGGCTTGTCACACCAACTAAGCTTCGTTATGACATCCCTAAGTTCGAAGGAAACTATGGAGAGGACCCTACTAATCACATCTGCTCCTTTCAAATTTTGTGTTGATCTAATTCTATCACCGATGACTCCATCCATCTTCAGTTATTCCAACGTAAACTCATTGGAAATGCTACAAAGTGGTGTGTGGACTAGGCCTTTGCCTTAAATTCCACTTTTGCGACTCTTTCTAAAGAATTTTTTTCCTACTTCTAGCTACCTATTTGATACGATACCAGTACTGAGTTGTTGACTACATTCCATTAAACTTTTGCCACCAGCCTTTCTGACCATGTCCAAGAATGGCGTAGAAGGAGGAGCTTATGTCAAGCTCCCACATTCGATGAAAGTGTCTATATGGATTGGTTTCTCAGAATGATTTTTCCCTCTATTGGTAAATATGTCACATCTCACTTTCCTTAGAAAGAGGAAGAAGCTCTCCAAATTTCATTGAAATATGACTTGATCTAAACCCAATCTGGTTATGTTTATACCGTTTTACCATATCTTCCTAGACCTAGTGGTACCAATGCACCGGGGGCATCTCATGCCCTGAAAATATTGTTAGATCTATTTCACATTTGTATACTCATCCTCCCATGGTTTATGGTTTCCCTCATGGAGGGGCCAACTCCTCTATCACTTATCCCCCGCCCGATGACATCTATCTAGGACAAAGCACATTTTCCCCATTGCATAAACTGATTCCAGGTCCTATTGTCGCTCAACCTATTTACCCCAATTTTTCTCAACCTCATTTTTATCCTTGTGAATATCCTAGTGTTCCAACCCCTCTGGCATTAGCACCCTAGCTTTCTACTCCTTCTCAACCTCCGCTGATGCAACCACCTTCTCCTTCGAATTAGTTTTATGCACAATAGAGTGCGATCGATGGTCCAAATTCCAATAAAAATAGGAAATCCAACTAAAACCAACCGACGCAAGGTAATCAAGGGCGCCAAGCGAACCCACCAAACACTATCAACCAGCAACAGGGAAATCAATCCAAGTAGGATAGGCCCCTTTATACAAAGAAGCCTTGTTCTTGTTGTGGTTCCCATGGCCATTATACTCACGATTGTCCCCTTTTACCCCAAATGCACCATTTTTGGGAAGCACAAGAAACATCTAGAGGACAAAAAGTCATGGTTTCGGCTCCTCCAAATAATGTGCCTATTAAACCGGTTGTTTTTACTGATCCTTTCCCTCAGCAAGGGTATGTGGTTTCCCAACCCCCTCAAGGTTAGGCCACCACTCAACCCTCATCATCTGGTACCTCTCATTACTAGATTCTCCTGATGAATTTTAACGTGGTGATACCGCTGATGTCAACCTTCAAACTCGATCGTGCCAATAGGGCAAGCCACTTTCTTCATCTACAACTGAGTCTCAAACCAAAGTTTCCAGAGAGTTTAGTTCTGTTAGTGTCAGTCTTTGCAGCCTTCCTCTAGTGATCAAACATGCTCTTACAAAGTTATTTTGAGGTGTCAGGGTCAAATTTTGTCATTTCAGTGAGCCTTCAAGCAAAATTTGCTCACTAAGTACTAGGTCTAGGGTTTGCTTTCACTCCTTCCAGAGTTGTCCAAATGTCGGTCCATGTCACCATTCAGCTGAGTGTACCATCATTTAGAGGGTCATCATCATGCTAGATTCCAAAGGGTCATTTTACACCTTGTTCATGCTTCAGTTGTGCCTAGGTAAGGTTCATTTCCCTCTCCTAGGGTTTTAGAGGTAATTGCTCTTGGATGGTCAAATAATAATCAAAACTTGTATCCTGATGTTCTTACACCTTCCCCTATCCTTAATGTACCTGATTAAACACTTCCCATCACTGAGATCCCCCAAATTCCTCATTTTTGCACAAACCCTAGTTTCTTGCTACAATTTGGCAATTTTCTAGGCTAGGCCCGTGTTTTGCCCTTTTGTACCCCTTCCCCTCACTCAATTTCTGAGATTCCACTTTCCCCTACTTCCCAACATCCCTCCCTACTTCCCAAAATTTCCCCGAGAATTTAGAAGCCCCTTATCCCCTTCATTTCGCTTCATTTCGACAAATCCCTTGTTTCACACATCGGGATAGGTTTCACTCAAATGATGTTTCAGAGAAATAAAAGATGCATTTTGGAAAATTGAGAGAGTTTTTTGTCCAAACAATGCCAAGGAAGAAAAAAATCCTTCACTTTTTACACAAGTTTCATGGTTTTGGAGAAATTTCAAAAATACAGTTGCCTCAGGAGAATTGATGCACCTCTGAAGTGACCTTGGGAAAATCAATATTTTTCCTAGTTTGGTTGGCCAAATGACTTACTTGATGAGTCAAATGATAACTAGACACAACGAGCTTTCCAATGAGCTATCAGGATATCAATTTGGAGTTGCGAAAGACCTTAAAAAGTTGACTGCAACAGCACTCTGCCTTGAGGCAGCCTCATTCTACTCATTTTGACCAGTCTTGGGAGATTTGATTTTTGATAGGGTAAATGAAATCCAAATTGAAAAATTTTACTTGGGTTGGAAAGTAGACTCAAATAGATTTCCAATGAGCTATCACGCACCCAATTTGGACGTCAGGAAGGCCTCCAAAATCCTCCTGCAAAATGGCACGGCACATTGGGTTTGTGCGCGGCGCATTGGGTTGGGACGCGGCGCATAGGGCCGACACCAAATTTTTTATCATTGCTTCACAAAATTCAAATAAATTTGGTATTTTTCGCTCCAAATAAGTTATGAAATTTCCATTGACATGTTTAGGTGTTGATTGAAGTGGATTATGGGAATTTGTAATGCCAAAATTATAAACTCTATCACCATGTTGAAATTTGTTCTCTTAAGATTTGAAATTGATGTTTTAAAACAATTTGTGCCACTCCCTACCTCGTTTTCCCACCTCCCATGATTTCATTACTAAAACCTATTTCCCTATCCCCTTAAAACAACTTATTTATAAGTCCCATTTTCTTACCTCTAAGTCACTTCATTCCCTATCATTCCTATTTCCCATCTCCTTTGTGAAAATTTCCCAAAACTCCAAGTCCCCGAACAATCAGGTGACTGTCCCATTGTTTCCACAGTTGTCAAATCAGAAAGTTTTCAAAAGGCATACTTCACTTGATAAAACTTCATTATCCTCACTACCTTCTTTCCCACACTCCCTTACTATTTGGCACATTTGGAAACAAAAATAAAAAACACCAAACTCTTCATTTTCACCTCAGGCAACATAGATGAAGAAGGCATCGAGGAGGCGTGAAAAGACATAATATTGGTCGAAGCTTCTTTGGCTGAGCATGGTACTTGATTATGGACCTTCAGTTCAAATTTCAAGGGATTTGAAGAAAATTTTGTCATTTTGAATTTTTTTGGTCACAACACAGGTTTTTCTGCCCGACGCGTCGCGCCACTCGACGTGCGCTTATGATTGGGACATATTATGGAGGAAAACTTGATATTTTTGGGTTTGTTATGGTAAATTATGCATGCTTAGGAGTGGCTGAAAGATTTCATGAAGTTCTGGGTGGTCTTAAAGGTCAAAAACACTCCAAAAATGGCCTTTCTGCCACTTTTTGCACCAGCAGGAACCAGTCTTGGGAGATTGCAGTTTTGGAAGGGAAAATGAACTCCAAATTGAAAAATTTCACTTGGGTTGGATAGCAGATAGATAGGGATTTCCAACGAGCTATCATGAGCTCAATTTGGACTTCAGGAAGTGCCCCAAAATCAGGCTCAAAGTGGCGCGACACATTGAGTTTTTGGGCGCGGCGCATAGAGAAATTTAGCCTCATTTTGACTTTTCAGCTCAAAAATTCGGCCAGTTTGACTAGTTTCACTTCTTGATGTAATTATTGATATATCTTGATGTAATTTTGTGGCTATGATGTAAATTTGGCATGTTTTTACTTGTTCTAGAGGTCTCATTCACTAAAAAGTGAAAATTAAGTGAATGGATCAGTTTCCTAGCATATAGAGGCAAGTTGTTTGGCTGCCTAGATTTCAGTTCCATGTTTAGAATTGGTTGAAACAGCTCCTAGAAGGAGGAGATTGACCCCTAAAGGCTTGGGAAGGGGTTGGGATGGTCTATATTATGTATTTTCTGAGTCATTTTCAGGGTTGGACTCTTGGGAAAAGTTTGGCACTCCATTGTATATCCATTCTCAGTTTTTGGCAAAGGAAAGACTAGAGTTTTGCAGCACTTGTTGGGATCCTTGTGGCTTTGAGTTTTGATGATGTTTTTCTCCATGTAATTGTAAGTTCATTAATTTTATATGTACGCCATTTCCCTTCTCTTTGCTTCTGAATTAAACAAATGAGTAACTAAGGTAGAATTCATTAGTTTGTTGGTGCTCTGCCTTAAACCTTTGTTTAGTTTTATATGTTTTCCTCCGTTTGAAGAGGATCCTTGCACCTTCTTGCCCTCTTTAGCTCCTCAACAGTCTTTTCTATCCATTCATTGAATCTAAGACATCAAATCCATTGCCTTCCCTGCCCTAACTCGAACTCTGCAAGAAATTGGCCTCATCCCCAAGCCCAAAATTGTCTTTCCCCTTTTTCCAACAAAATCCAAAAAAATCAAAATCGAACCCTCCTATTTGTTTATATAGCCTAAGATAAGTTGTTTTTTTAGTCATCTCAAGCCCCTTTGAATATTTTTATTGAGATTGACCTAGAGAGAGCCCTCTCCTGTCCTCGTAGGGCTAGCTACGAGGCTAAGCGTGGTTTGGTGTTACCCTGAATCCCGCCTTCCTTAAGCCTGAGGTAGATTTAGGGTCTAACAAGTTCAAAAAAAAATGCCCCTTTATATATCCCTTAGCCATGGGTAAAGGTCATTCCCAAGATTCCCAAAGGGCCATTACGCTGAACTATTGCTTCTACCAAAGCTGCCCATAATTAGAGCATAATAAATGACTTGGCACAATCTCCTGCAGCCATGTCAACACTCGAAGTCCTCCAGTCGTGCCCTTCACAACATAAAGATCTATTATCTACTCTAGGCATTGTGGATCCTTCATATGATAGTTTTATCATTTTTGATGTTGACAAGTTAGAAAATCCCCCCTTAACTTCATCCATCACCTTCCAAATTCTAATCATGATTTGTAGTGCCCATGTATTAGGATGTATCATTGACAAGGGCACATCCACCTGTGTGATGTTCACCTTTTATTGGAATAAAAAAGTGGTTCGGTTCAACCACCTAGCAGCCTTTGCCTCCACAAATTGCTGGTGGTCACTCGATAGAGCTTGCAGGGCCTTCCTTTCAAGGACCTTCCTCTTCTGCTGGTGTCTCCTCCACTCCTTTTCAACCAGGAATGGCTCCCTTTGGTCAGATACCGTTTCTCGCTACCCCCTTTGGAGACTTTTCGGTTCCTATTATGGCTACGTTGATCCTTCCCAATTTAACCCTAGGGATCCCAGTCTAGTACATTGATCCCCTGGCCAAAACCTTGCTTGGTCAGCTCAAACCTTATACTGCTTTGACCTTAGTCCAAATAGTCACAACGACTCCTACCTTTGCTTCAGTGCCTTAGCCACTTCAACTGGAATCTACTCTTGTTGCGAAAGCATATGTTCAGGGGGGCAAAGCCAAAAAGAAGAAACCTAAGGATAAGGTTTCCCAAACAAATCCTGCTCCTCCTAAGTCTCCAAAGAAGTCACCCCCATGTGGTTTGTATGATGTTGTTGGGCATGCTACCCAAAATTGTCCCGAACTTCCTCTTCTCAAAGCTATGGTCCATGAAACGTTTCCTAAATCCGATATCCCGAAGGTCCATGTTACCTTACATGATTCAGCTAAGAAAATTAAAATCTCGTGCATGAATCACCCTTTTTCTTTGTGTGATATTTGTGGCCACTATTCTCACCTTTGTCCCTATCTCCACAATTTATGTGACACCCTTGAGGTTGTCCATAGAATCGAGGTTGAAAGTAGTGGATCCTATACTCCTTTAGTCGTGTGGTTGGCTCAGCTCGAACCAGAGGAAATTTCTCCACCCATTGTGATACCTCCACCCAATGCCAAGATGATGGAACCTTTGGCCACTATCCTCTATCTGTCATCATCCATGAGATCCTTGGCAGAAAACCCCTCTTGGGCATTCGCTTATGTTTCGATTGAACCGCCTTTGGCGATCACCTTGGGATCAACATCATGAGATGTTTCATCTACTACCTCTTCGTCTACCCTCCATAGAGATGTGTATGTGAACCATATTTCTCATGATGATCCATTAGGTAGCCCTACCACGTAATATGGTATTTCTTCTACCATTCCCCCCATATTTCATTTTGATGAAGACATTATGGAAGCAATTACCACCCCTGATTTTCCTTGGGATGATATGCACCACCGTGCGTACTTCCTTCCGTAGCAGTCCCATGATCATCACATTGTGGAGTCTAAAGACTTAACCTCGAATGAGGTCGACCTGTTTAGAAATCTCATTCCTGCAGCCGATGCTTTCGAAGAAGAAAACATTACGTTGGGGACACATAGCGCCCCTGAAGAAATTGAGGCTTACATCAAGCTATTAAAATAATTTTGCAATGTTTCCACCCAGTCCTATTCAGAGATGCCAAGACTTGATCCAACCATTTTCAAACACCATATCGACACATGACATGATGCCTAACCTGTCCATAAAAAGTTGAGACACATTTCTCGATGAGAGGCTCTCAAAACTGAAATCGATAAGCTCAATCATGATGGTTTTTCCTATCCCATTCTCAAGAAAACCTACACCATTCATGTCTATATGGACTTTTGTGATCTAAATAAATTTTGTCCCCATGACAACTTCCCTACACCATGTATTGACCATATCTTTAACAAGTGTTAGAGGCATAGAAATATTACCCATAACATCCCCCATGCCTGTTTTATTTCTGCCATGCATTCAGGTTACTTGCATTGTCCACCATGCATTTCAGATGGATCCTTCATCCACACCGTACATCGGCTATGCCGACAGTGCAAGTGGCTACTCACAGAATCATTAGGGGAATTTGAGGTCTAAAATGGGCCTCCTAAGAAAAATGTACAACCAAAATAAACTTTATAAGAACCAATAGGATTCAATGTGATGATGTCAACCATGGGGGATGATTCACCATTTTTTAAGTAAAAGTGTAAAAACATTAACAAATAATAAAATAATAAAACTACTTTTTGAGCTCATATTTTCAACTTATCTCCTAAATTTTTTACTCAAATTTTGAGCGGGAGTACTCATTGGATGCAAAATTTAATTCCTCATCAAAGAAGTACCCATGTTTCATACTTTTGATGGACCTTGCTACATGAAAAATGAGAAATACATTAAAAAATGTGATTTCAATCACTTTTTTTTTTATGTATTTCTCATTTTTCGTGTAGCAGGGTCCATCGAAAGTATGCAACATGGGTAATCCTTGGATGACGAATTAAATTTTGTATCCAACGAGTACTCCTGCTCGAAATTTGAGTAAAAATTTGGGAGATAAGTTGAAAATACGAGTTGAAAAAGTAATTCTTTCTTTTTTCCCTCTAAAAACACTGTTACCGATGAAATAGGTAACCGCATTGTTACCTACTTTTTTTTGGTAGCATAAAAAGCACTCGATTTTGAAAAGTGGTGATGCAGAATCACCTTTTTTTTTTAGCCCATTTTTGACACTGTAATATTTTTATTTATGAAGTACGAATATTTGTTTTAAAATGTTAGTGATTTTCATGCTAATTTTGAAACGTATTGATGCAGCATCAACTTTTTTTTTTAGAGCAGTGATTTTCATGCTAATTTTGAAACGTATTGATGCAACATCAACTTTATTTTTAGAGTGGTGATTTTCATATTGGTAATAAAACACAAAACTTCGATAAACAAATATATATAAAAACAATAAAAAGAACCAATAAAAATGTAAAAAAAAAACAAAATTAACTCATAAAAATAAAAAATTTAAACAAAAATGAATAAAAAAAACAAAAAAAAACAAAAAAATTTGAAAATTATATCAAAAGAAATGACAAAATTTGAAAAAAAAACAGATAATTTAAAGAAAAAAAAACAAAAATTAACCAAAAAAAAAAAAAAAACATCAAAAACATTTTTTTTAAGTTATTTAAAAAAACCATATAATTAAAAAAAAATTTAAATAGAAAATTTAAAAATAATTTAAATTACAAAATTAAAATTTAGATAAAAAAAAAATAAAATACAAAAAAGAAAAAATTAAATTTAAAAATTTAAATTAAAAAAATTATAATAAGAAGAAAAAAAAATACAAATTTTAAAATTAACAAAAAAAAGAAAATTAAAATAAAAGAATTAAAAAAAAAAAAACTATCATTAAAAAAAAAAAAAAAACCACATGCAAATAATTAAAAAACAAATATCCATAAATTTACTGTTTTTTTTTTTTTTTTAATGAAACAATTTATAAATTTTAAAAAATGAAAAACTAAATAAACTAAAAAATTAAAAATTAAAAGTTAAATTAAATTAAAATTTAATAAATTTAATAAATAAATTTTAAATTTAAAAAAATAATTAATCTAAAATATTAAATTAAAAAACAAAATTAAAAACAAAAAGAACAAAAAAAATTAAATTTTAAATAAAAAAATTGAATTAAAAAATAATAATTTTAGATTTTTTGAATTTAAAAAAAAATCAAATTAAAAAAAAAAAAGAATTTTTTGATCGTGGTGGCGTTGTTAATCGGCCTCTCGCCTGGCGGCGGAGTCGTCCCGTCGGGTGGGCGAACGCGGGGCTGGGTCTCGTATGCAGCCCTTGCCCACCAACACGGTCTCCGCCGCCAATATGGGAGGTCGATTCAGAATCCGTCCGTCATATGTGGCCGATTCAGAATCGCTCTTCTGCAAGGTGAGTCGATTCCCAGACCCATTTCGTGGTGGTTCTTGTGAATCGCCGCCAAAGGGCTCCTGCCTCCGCCGCCACCCTACGGGAGGCCGATCGGGTGGCGCCCACCACTATCAAAAAAAAAAAAATTCTTTTACTTTAAAATTTTTAATTTTTATATATATATATATATATATATATATATATATATATATATATATATATATATATATATATATATATATATATATATATATATATTATAAATTCAAAAAATTTAAATATATATATATATATTTTTATTTAATTTTTATATTTGAAATTTAATTTGTTTTAATTTGTTCTGTTTTTTATTTTTTATTTATTTATTTTTATTCATTTTTTTGTTTTAATTTTTTTTTTCTAAAGTTTGTTAATAATTTTTATTAAAATTTGTATTTTTTTTTATTTAATTGATTTTATTTAATTCTTATTTTTTTTTTTTTTATTAAATTTTATGTTTAGTTTTTTCATTTAATTTTTTAAAATTTAATAAATTTTGTATTTTTTTATTTAATTTATTTGAATTTAATATATTTTTTTTAATTTTTTTTATTATTATTTTTTTAATTACATAAAATTTTTATATATATTTTTTATTTCAATTAAAATTGTGTATTTAAAATTAGATTTTTTTTTTTAATAAACTTAATATTTTCAAATTATTATTTTTTTTTATTTATTTTTTATTTTTTATTTAATATATTTTTTTCAATTTTTCATTTTTAATCGATTTTTAAAGTTTTTTAACTTTTTATTTTAACAATGTTTTTTTTTTCTTTATATTTAAAATTTATTTTTTATTTCAAAATTTATTTATTTATTCATTTATTTATTAAAAATTAATATTTTTTTTAAATTTAATTTGTTATTTGAATATTGACATTTTTTTTAAATTTAATAAAATATAATATATATATTTTTAATTTAATTAATATATATATATATATATATATATATATATATATATATATATTATTTTTTATAATTTAAATTTAATTTATTTTTTAAAATCTATTTCTTCTTTTAATATATAATTTTTTAAATTTAATATTTTTATTGTATTTTATTTTTCATTTTTTTACTTTTAATTTCAATAATGTTTTTTTTTTTAAATTTTTATTTTAAAGTTTTAAATTTATTAAAATTTAGTATATTTCTTTAAATTTAATTTTTTTTTAATTTTTTTTTATTTAGTAAACATTTTCTTTTTCTTTTTTAAATTTAATTTCTATATTTTATTTTTTATGATTTCTTTCTTTTTTTAACTTGTTTTTTTTAACTTAATATTTTTATTTTGTTTTTATTTTTATTTTTTTATTTCTATATATTTTGAAATTTTAATCTTTAAAATTTTTTCTTAAATTTTTGGTTTTTTTAATGTTTGAATTAAAATTTTTATTTTGTTTTTATTTTTATTTTTTTATTCCTATATATTTTTAAATTTTAAGCTTTAAAATGTTTTTATTTTTTAATTTTTTTTTCTTAAATTTTAGGTTTTTTTTAATGTTTTAATTTTTAAAATTAAAAAATGTTATTTCTATTTTTAAAAATGTCAAAAATATGACAATTTTTTTTTTTGTTATTCCAACATCAACTGGTTTTGTTTTGAGGGTGTTTTTTCAATCCTTTTTTCAAGAAACAATTTTGTTTTGAGCATAATTTTATAAAATGTTGAAATTTGACCTTCAAAAAAAACCAAGTGCATTCTGGAATACACTTTTTTTGTTTTTGGGGTGTTTTTTCATGTTTTTTTAGTCTTTTTGGGCTGGAGTTCCCGTTTTGAGGTCAGGTTACCTATTTCATCGATAACAGTGTTTAAAATTTAATGATGTAATCAAATCTTATTTTATTATTTCCACTATTATTTCATAATTTCCTTAGGAGGCCCATTTTAGACCTCAAAATTCCCCTAATGCTAGCCTCGGAAGCCTGGGCCATTTTTACCCCCATACATTCATTAGTCCTTTCCAATGGCATATGTATTGGATCTGCCACCAATAATTAGGCCGAATATGATGCAGTGATAGGTTTGTTAGTCGATGCCCTTGACCATGAAATCCTTCATCTTCATGTTCATTTAGATTCTTTGCTACTTGTCAGGCAATTGAATGGCATATATCGTGTGCATAACCATGTCCTTTTTAGAAGATATTTACAAGTGAAACTCTTAATGTGTGAATTTGAAACCATTACTTTCATTCATGTACCTAGAGCCCAAAATCACTATGTATATATAATTGCAAATAATATTCTATATTGGCACTTATCACATGCATTTAACACAAGACAATAACCATAAAAAATGGCAAGCCATATACTCATCATATATAAAAATATGCATATCCATAATATGTGTCCACAAAATCATAAATGTTTTAGAGTCCTCTACTCTAATACATCTGACATCCCATAACATGCTACAAAAATTAAAACTGGGGGGACCTCATGCCCCTACATCAAATCACTATCTGGAGGGTCTCGAGCCAATTTATCAGCTCTCGCATCCCGCAGATCCCGCATACCCTACTCGATCATCATCATGCGCCGCATGATCCCTCGATACTCCGAGGGTAAAAAGGCACATGTCTCAATGTAGCAGTCATCTAGATCATGCTAGCCACGCTCTGATACCCCAGTCATCAAAAGCTCACATCTACGAAAGACATCCTCCAATAGCACCTCTAAATCTGCTCTATCAGCTTCTCTAGCTGTGCTAGAATCTGTAGCCCCTAGCGTTGCGGGTCATCCCATATACCAAAAGTAACAAATCAGTACCATTTACATCATGCATCATGAAATATAACAACTTGTCAGTTACCATCTGGTCCCCATGCTCGCCTTGGTGGAAGTGGCTAGTCCGAGTCCCCTTGATAGTTCATCCCACTATATGGATAGTTTTCAATATACAGCAGCATTTGGTCCCAATGTGCGAAGAACTCGGGTTGGAACACTCCTCCGACTCCCCCACCTCCTCCTCTCCACAGTAGCTACCCCCAGTGGTGCATCCTGGGCTCTCGCGGGCCCCCATCTTGGATCTGCACATGAGGTCAAAGTGTCGGGATATTCTCGAAGAAGAGAAAGCATAACACTGTAGCAAAAGAAAATTCATGGTTCAATTTTTTCTTGCATAGAGATAGTTCTTATTTTAATGACATCAACATCATTTAGGTCCACCCATAGTAGGTCCCGCTCAACACACTCTCCACAAGCATCATCTGCCCTCCAATGATGTGGTAGAAGGCCTGGTTGCCCAATATCCATAGCACTACTATGAAGATAGCCTGAGTCTCTAGTCTCTCTAGGTCTCTGATTGGTATAGTTGTGCTATTGACACAAAAATTTGGTCAAAAATGGTGCTCCACAAACTCAGCAATATTCCACCCATGCGATAATACTGGCTGGATGTTTCCCACCATCCCTAATGGTGGGAGACCCGTCAGGAAATAGATGTCATGAAAATTCAGCTCGATCTGGTGCCCTTGCACTATAAATACCTCCAGGTCTGGGTTCCAATAGCTTACTATCCTAGCTAACAAAGGCTCTCCTACTCTCATCAATGGGTTCTCAACCAACTTGAGAACCCCATATCTCGCTAGTGCACCTTGAATAACCTGATCCCCCTGGATCTTAGAACGAAGTTCCTCAAAGTCTCTCTCTCTCTAGTTGATATTTAACTCTACCATGCCTGCACAAAACCAACAATTTGTATATCAGAGGAACGAAAAACTGCATAAAAAACATCAAGCCCCAGACCCCAGCCAAACACAGGACAAAACCCAAATTTTTGTAGTTCACACTTTTTTCAACCTTGTACCTATGAGGTCATAGTTTTTCCTTTGAAAATTGCTACCCAGGTTGCAGAACAGGCCCTAAAAAGTGTGAACTAATCGTGAGGAGGGGAATATTCCTATTCTTGCGCTCTGGGTACCTAATCTGAAATTCAAGAGTATGGTTAGGCAACCTACCTGCAACTAATAGATCTCGATTTCAATGGTCGGTTTGTTCTCTACGAACGCTGCAAGATTTAGGGCCTTTTCCTCCTCTCCAAATTCACCACAACTACAATTGCAAATGAATCAAATTGGAGGGAAATCACCTTATTAAAAGAGAACCCCTATTTTTTTATTCGCCAATTGAAACCAAACCATAGCTTTGTTTGAAAAACCGTCAACACCATTGGAAAGCTATCACGAAGCTATAAAATGGGCATCTGTTTGTTTTTGGTGATTTGATACTTCATTTGGAAGCCTTTTTTCCAAGAAGGGTCACTTTGGTACCTCTCAAAATTTAATTTCTGCACTTGTGCCACTTGTACTTGGGGCACCACTTAGCCTTCATACTTGTCGATGAGTGTGTCGATTTTTGTCATGAGTAACCATCATTTTCTCATGTCTTTATGGTCCCCACCAGGCCTATTCTGTGTGGCAGCATCATTGAGTTTCCCTTTCTCAGAGCATCCAAGTTGAGTCATCATTGCATTCATGGAGTCCGTCCCGAGTCCCTTTTCCTCCTATTACAGTATTCCATCCATTCACGCTTTGTCTCTCTCTCTCATGTAGCCCCTTTTGGCCTCCAGTCCCACTGTCCCCTATCCCCTCAGGAGTCGAGTTAGTCATTGTGAGGTCATTCATGCTTTTTATGCTCTGACAAGGGAAGTTGTTCATTTTCTACTCAATATCCCCCATTCCATCATCATCCCTGGTGTCAGTCCATTAATCGCTCTACTATGATTCATCATGCCTTAGTTGAGGACCCTCATTTCCTCACCTATGGCTCACCTCATTTTTTTGAAATCAACACATTCATTCCAGAAGACATGTCTAGACGGCAGTGTATCTTGGTTCTAGATTCCATTATTGTTTAGTGCCTCAGATCAAGATAAGAGACTCCTTGTTACCCTTTAACTTGATTATTTCTCATCTACTCCACTTCATCATGATCGAGATTCATATACTCAATAGTTCAGTGATCCAATGATTCCTGGGTGTGTGTGAGATGTTTCAGACCTCGTGAGGGGGCTGCCCTTCAGGTAGCCCCCCACATGTCTGAATGACCTCATTTCATTCTACAACCTCAAATGTAGCTTGACAGATTTTATGGGTTTGAACCCAACCACTTGCAGCACATATAGCATGCATGCATCACTTAGATGATCCATTCATATTTTCAGATCCCTTTCTTGTTTATTAGGGCTTCTATGGTTGTTATTATATCTCATGTACTCAGATATTATTGTGTTCAATCATGGTTGTTGTCCCAGGTGCAGTATGTATGTGGGATCCATTATATTTTTGTTTGGCTCATGTTTATGCCAGCATATCATGTACTTTATATCTCAGTCCTTTTTTACTGGGCGAACCATTATTCTTTGTACTTTGTCATCTCGACGAGCATAGCTATGCCTCCCCCACCTCACTGAGAATAGGTACCCAAACATTAAATGAGACTTATCTCATTTGTAGATCTCGCCCCCCTCAGGGTTATTTTCCTCTCACGCTTCACTTCACCTACATATATCTCTCTCTATGACTCACATTCGGTGTCTAGTGATTGTGTTCTTACAATGTACTTCGGTCATAGGATTAGCTCCTAACGCTCGCACGTTTGGGGGAAATATTTTACACCAATTTTTTGTCATCTAACCATTTACAATTAGATGGATCAAAATACACCATGTAAGACCAATTTTACCATAGTAAAATTGCTTTCACTATAATAAATAATTTAATAAACCATATTTTATTAAGTTATTTCTGGTCCAAATAGGAAACCCCATGAGGAATAATTAAATAAATCCTTATTTATTTGATTTCCTCTAGGAATAATTAATTAAACCACTTTTTAAATAATATTCGTGTTCATATTAGAAATAATAAAATAAATCATTATTTGTTATATTATTCCTTAACCCGATCCTTGAAATACTAAATATATCATTTATTTTTATTGTTATTTATAAATAAAGGGATTTAATCAGTTTAAATTACTTTTCCATCCAGCAAAATATAATAAAATATTCCAAGCAGTTAGATCTATATCTTGTTTAATAATATTTTACTATGCACCATTATCAAGGATAACTTAATATTTTGTTATAAATAGGATGGTTTTCCATTCATTATTTACGTCTGATCCTTTTATCATGGTCGGACTTTGATCCTCTTATCATTGTCAGACTTTGATTATTTTTATTTTATTTTTTCTTATTGAGCTCCCTTTGAGTTCTACACGTCTTGGGTTTTCTACACCATTGAGAGAGAGAAACTCTGAAGCTGAAGTGTTGAGGATAGCCAAGAACCCATCCCATTGATGGGAACTAGTAACATCATTCTTTGTTCCCTTCCTAGGTGTTAACATAATATAAAAATTCTTTATAAATATTGTCTTGTCCATTGGATATTTGGAGAAACTCTTATTTCATTGTACTGTTTAGCTACTTTATTTGCATATATCTGGGTTTTTTTTTGCATTTTTTTTGAACGTCTACTACAAATATAAAGAAGTTAGAAAACCATATTTTTTGTTATGGTTGTTTGTCATGTGCAGCTAAAGTGATCTATTTTCGTACACTTGCATTAAGAATTCTTTCTAACAATACCAATTGTTGGGAATCGAGAAATGTTGAGAAGGGGGGGAATCAAAAATTATATAATTTAAATCTAATTACCAAGCATTCAATCATTTTCAACATATATAGAACAAAAAATCATTCACATCATATTTCTACACATTAATGTTTCAATATGGAAACCCTTTTGGGAGAAAAACCACCAAATCTTGTTTTGTTATGATGCAAATAAAAAACACCAACTATGATTGCATCAATTCTTTGTGAGCACCTACTCATAGGAGGCTCCAACCCCCTCAGATTAGCAATAACCAACTTGTTTAAGGTACCAACCCCAGATCTGTGTAGGCACCAACCTGCTGCAACCAATCATATCTATGTTTTATACATGTTCAAACTCAAACCAATGGAAACACTCTTTAATTTCATTTTACATTAGTACCACTGATATCATACAACCACCTCTACTTCTGCAAGCACACTCATAAGCTTTAATATGATCTTCTTTCTTCTACAAGCACAATCATACACAATCTGCAACACCACACTTCTTCAATTCACTCGCTATCAAGTTCAAATGATTCTCAATATGCATTATTCTCTACTTGGCACACACACTATAACTGTCTTACCCACTTACACTACTTTCATTCTACTTTTTTTTTAAATTAAAATTATAGACCAATTGAGAACATGTTATTCATTTAATTCTTATAGTCCCCAATATGTACTTCATTTATCCTTCTCCAACTCGCGTATATACTTTACATCATTCCAATTACAGTCTTCTATTTTTATCATTTGATACTCTATCCCAAGCTTCAAAATGTCAAGCAACTCTTTTAATATCCACCAACCACACTTTTATTTTAAAGTTTCAGTGTCCTCAGTTACATTAGATTGCATTCACTATGGGTAATTATTCATCACTTAACATCAGTAATCAAATCTAGCAATCATGTTTTCCATTACAATCCAACTATGCAATTAATCCTTTAGTTTTTTATAACTAAAACTGACGCAAAAATATATTTTTTCAAGCCGCTAAATTTTTATCCCTTATTTCTCATGTGACCACACTAATGAACAAATATTTTATGTTTGGAGTGCTTAAGCTTATATTTGGGTTTTGGAGCTTCTTTTTTGTGTGCAGTTGCACTAACCATATGAACAACCCAATCTCCAAACAATCTACATTTGGTCCCACCATCATCAATTCTACGTCATTCTATGCTTGTTGCATCATGTGGTCCCATTGTAGTTAAGAGTCAAAATTATGTATTAGGCATGCTGCTATGATTTCACCAAATTTCCAAAGAAGTCATTTACATGGGAAAACGGTTACAAACACAACCCCTATCTAAAATCCCACAACTATGCCACATCATCACCTGACATCACTTCGTATGTCATGATGATGTCATCAGGACACATGGAAACATCTAAATAGTGCTACATGTAACATGGATTTGGCTCACTTGTCCATCCAAAAAATTCAAATGTTCCTGCCACATGTCACTTACACAAAGTGCCACATGTTCACAATGGTCAAGTTAGTGCCACCTATATGCCACATCACTAGCTTCATCATCCTGCCACACCATTAACTATGTTGGATCTAGGTGATTTTCCTTCTTTTATTTTATTTTATTCTTCAGGGATGGGTGCTCAAACTACAATAGAACCATATTGAAAAACATAATTGTGGTCACTGGTCAGGGTTTATGTCTTCTCTTTGCATGCACCCCCGAACAACTTAGGAATCCTTTATATGCAAATGAGTCTGGACCAGTGTGGAGTTTGGCCCATTTGCAATGAACCACCTTATTGTCACCTAAAAGGCTTGGACCTCCGAAATTCTCTTACAGTTGACTAACCAACTTCAAACAATAATATCTCTTCAAGCTTTGGGAGATTTTTCAAGTGCCATATACCATTGTAAATGTCTTTCAAAGGGCTATCCAACTAAGCACCTTTTATGGAAACTTGACTTGATCTTCTGCACACAAAATGACTTACTATGATTACTCGCCACTCTGTGAACACTTGTTAAAGAAAGAAATAAAAAATAACTATGAGGGTTCTTCAAAAATTCCCTCAACATCCAAAAATCATATATATAATCATAGTTTTTAAATACTCCTCTCTTACCTTACTATTATGATGGTTCTCAAATAAAGTATGAAAATACCAACAAAATGCAACTGAGCTTGATACTCCCTTTTGGATCAATGACTATGCAACAATATCTAATGCGAATAATTAACAACACTATGCTCAACAAAAATAACCTAGCCAAACTGTACAATGAATGAGTTTTTATTTCCCCTAAGTGTTCATACCTCTATTCAACTTTGAAATCGAAAGGAAAATCTTCCTTAACAAAGAAGATCATAATAAATTCCTCTGCATAATTTCTGCATGTGGCATCCATCTAACACAATATACCCTGACAATGAACAATCAAATGGGGTGGTGCGATGATTGGGCGAAGTAATGCCCCATTGTACTATGCGCCAAAAGAATGCCACCATATGTTTTTAAAGATGGAGGACATAATGGCACAACCATTCCCATCATAAGTTGGTGGTTCATTGACCATGCTCCTTCCCACCTCTCACTTCCCTAGTCACCCCATATGATGGGAGATGTTATCATCTTAATGTTAGATAATGTTAGATCAAAAGATAAAATAATAAAATAATTATATTAAATTTTTTAAAAAATATAAGTTAAAAGGAAATACAATTAAGCTTTAAAGTAAAAAAACTCAAGTGGACTGTCATCACCCAAAAATTCTAAAAAAAAAAAACATCATTGTGTTATGTTTGTTTTTTTTCATGGTTCAAATTAGGTTTAGAAGTCACTTTAGGGTTTGGTTAAGGGTAGGTTAGATTTTTATAATACCAAAGCCCATCCTTAAGTTCAAATAAAGTCTTTTTAAGGTCCATTCATAGTCAAATATCCATAATTTCCATTTGTGAGTCATTTCCTAAAGTATCATGTCAAAACTAGTAAAATTAGCCAAGAAACCTTACTTTCGTAGCACAGCTAGTTCAAAAAAGTTGATTTGCGCTATGAAACTGCTGAAAGTGATGATGTAAAAACTCTGTTTTTTGGTTTTGAGTAGTCAACTTCCAAGGAGGTTTCTAAGCAACTGAAAACGAATTTAGGAAAATTGAAAGAAATTTTTCTTCCTAACAGACCTAGGTACAAAAACCTCTCTTATTTTCCTCAAATTCATTAGGAGGTGGGAGCAATTGATAAATTAAAATGCGCTATGAAATTGTTGTTGCAAAATGTCCTGTACATGAATGTTTAGCAGTCAACTTCAAGTTCAGTTTCTAGCCAAATGAAAAAATTATTTTGGAATTATAAAAGAGGTTTGGCTTTATCATAGACCTAGCTACAATAACCTCTCTCACTTTTCTTATATGTGTTATCAGTGGGGATATACAAGGCTTTCTTTGAAGCCCTATTTTTTGAAATAGAGTTTTCTTGTTTTACATATTTTGTTTCAAAGGAAGTTTCTGGACAACAGGAGATATGGTTCAAAAACCCAAGAAATTTTTTTATTCAAGACATAATTTTGTCCTAAAACCTCCTTCGGTTTCTCAAAATATATCATGGAGTAAGAGATATAGGCTCTGTACCAAGACCTAGTTTTCAGAAAAAACAGGAAAAACTAATAGGCTAATGATATTGAAAATGAAGAAGGGACCTCAAGAAGGTTGGAATGACTCTGTTTTTCAAGTGATCTGATGAAATCAAGTATATTATAAGTTTTTGGCACATTCATACTTTACAATTTGGAAAAATTTGGAAGAATTTGCATACTCAGCAGTTTCGTAGCGCATTCAGTGTAAAAAAGCAGAAAATCGCTACGAAACTGTTGTAGCTGCTTTTCTTGCTCATTTTGGTCAATTTTTGAGAGGTTTAAGAGTGATTCAAGAGCTGGAACTGATATTGGAGATGTATTAAGGGGTAAGTGAAGTGATTCAAGTGGAAAGGATTCATTTTTTGAAGAATTAAGACTTGAAATGCCAGTTTTTCAAAGGCGCTACGAAAATGTTGTGTTTTCGTAGCATAGTTTATTACAGCTTTCTTAAATAGTTTTTGGAAGTGGTTTTGACATGCTTGAGGCTAGGGATAGGTGAGGAGAAATGTTAAGATAATATCCAACATCTAAGGACCACTAAATCAAGCTTAATTGATGATCAAATTGTTCAAAGAATGCAAAGGATGTGATGCCTAAAAAAAGGTATGGTTTCCTGTTTTTGTGGAGGTCAAACAAAGTGGACATGAAGAGCTGAAGAACATCATCCAAATTTGACTATGTGTTCTTACAATTGGAAAATTATGTAAATGTAGGTGGATAAGTTTTTTTTAGATAACAATAAGCATTTTGAGTCCTTTTTGGATTAGGAATGTTAAGTAGATTAGGTGTCTTTATGTAATAAATTCCATATCGTACAGTTAAGAAAGGTGTCAGTTAGTGTTAGTAGTTGGAAATTATATGTATATATCCTAGAGGCAGATCATCACATGGTGTAATATGTCTATTAAAGACCAAGGGGTCGAATTAGCAAGGTGTTGGACATTTTTTAGCAAAAATACTATGTTTATTGTAAGTGACTAGTTTTCAGCTTAATACAAAGTTTTCTACTTAGCCAACTCAAGATTCATAAAGAGTTTTAGTATGTTTTTGTTCTAATGGCATCATTTTACTATCCTATTGCAGTGGTGTTTGCTTATGTTACTCAAAATTCATCATTGATTCTCTGACTTCCTTCATAGACAAACTGACGGTGTGTTTTATAGTTTCACATGTTTATTTATGGACTAGAACTCTGATATGCCTTGACTTCCATGCTGAGTAGATTGTTTTTTTTTACTGAAGCTATTATGACTCCATAAGCCCAATGTGCACTTGCTAATGTGATTTACAACCAATTTCTATCATTTATCTGCTTATTACCCCACATAGAGTTAGCCATCTATATTTCTATCAAAAATCATTAACCCTTTGAGAGAGCCCTCTCAGGTTGAGGAGGCTAAGACTCAATCAAAAGATTGGTTTGAAATAGTTACATGAGATTGATTTGATTGGCAGCCTATCGGGTCCAATTTTGTGATAACATGGACTTTAAAGTAAATTCCTTTTTTTTTACTTAAATAGAAAAGGTGGTCTATGCTAAACAATCCAGTCAGCTAAGGGATAGTGTGGCACAGGCTGGGTGTGATCCTTGGGTGACTTTAACAGATTAGATGCCCCTAGGTCATTACTTCTCAAGCCATAGGTCAATCCTCGAGGACCATAGACATCTTACGAAAAAAACAATTGCTTCATTATAGATCGCAGGTTGCTAAAATTAAAAAAATCATAAAAATAACTAAATTATAGCTTTATTTTTAAATTTATTATTATTATTAGTAGTAAAAAATTAATACAAGTTAAATATATATACATTATAATCGATCGGGGTGTGATATAGTTCAATATCATTCTTGGGATCTGAGATATGAATGATATGACTCTTGGAAAGGTCGAAGGACGACCACCTCTCATACTTCACCTATATGAACATGTTAGTGGGATGGAAGATAGTGTTGGATTGTTAAATGGTGAGGGGATGAGCTGCAGAGCTCATAAAATCTAGGTGGGAAGGGCGTTAAACCTCCTTCATGCATTTTTCATGTCATTGTGTTGGGTACTTAGGATAATTTTTAGTTGTTGGGTTTTATCATTCATGCCTACTCAAACGGGTTGGAGAAGCTATGTTAAGGTTAGGACCAAGTGTTCACAGCTAGGTATGTCTCCTTTTCTTTTATATTACCTCTACAATTGTGCCTTGTCGTTTATACTATCCACTGTAATGGCATTGACATGCTTTTCAATTGAAATGATGGAAGAAATAGAAATGGGTGTTGAGAAAGTTTGAAAGTTTCTGTAGTTTCATTCTCTGTTGTGTGTGATGTTTATATGTCGGTGTCCATTTTCTTTGGAATTTTACTATCTGGAATGGAATGTATGTTCAATTTTGGGTTAATTTCTACACAGTGAAGGATTGTATACTCGACCATAAGGTATATTTTCATGTTTTATTCATCCTAAGCATAACAGTGAATTCAAAATTCTTGTATATGATTTACTCTGTCTATGAGGTGTCTGGGAGCGAGTCTATGGTGTACATTATCTGAATTGTTGGCAACCTTTTAGAATCTCTCTGTATTACAACATTTTTATCATGTGGTGATGGACATTGGATTATAATGGTGTTGGAGGCTAACCTATTCAATTTTCCACCTTTCTATCAAGATTAATCCGAACACAATTTGTTTGTTTCTACCATTTAATGTATATGCATCAGGTTATCATAATTTATGTTTACATCGTGGCCATGTACAAATAGCCTGGTATTGGTCTTCAAAATACCTTATCTGTTGGAAAATTTTTATTTTTCTTAATATTGAGGTATGGGTGAAATCGCGAAGTTGGGAAACACTTTTTGGCGGACAGCTAGAATATGGGAGAAGTTTTTAATTTCTCGTCCGAGAAAATAGTCAACTCTATTTCTCAACCGAGAGTTTTAAAAACTCTCGTCCGAGAGTTTTATTGGGTTTAACCGGAGTTAAAAATCTCTCGGACGAGAGTTATGCATTTTCTCGTCCGAGAGTTTTATTGACGGAAACTCTCGGGAAGACTTTCGGACGAGAGTTTTAAAAAATTTCAGACGAGAGTTTTAAAAACTCTTATTTTAAATTATTTTATTATTATTAATGATAAAAAATACATGAAGATTTAATTAAATAAAATTTGTTACAATATTTTGTAATATCAATGTTATGTAAAAAACTAAAAATATTTTTATATAAAACTAATTGATATATTAATATAAATAAAATAAAATTCTAAAACATAAACCAAAATAAAAACAAGTATATATAATTTATATAATATTTTTTTTGAAATTAATGAATAAATTTAAATTTAAAAAACAATTGACTAAATGCAATGAGGTGATAAAGGAGACAATGCATAACACCTTAATATCATTATAAATTCTTGGAAATCTCGAGAAATTTTTGAAGTGAGATGAGCTTCTTGGAATGGGTCACTTTATCTTCCACTTCAGTTTCACACAATTAACTTGAAAGGAAGTCTATTTTCCTAGGTATGGATGCAAGGGAATGAACAATATTATTTGAACATTGAGTAAGATGCCCTTCTTGGAATGGGTCCTCCTATATTCCATTTTAGTTTCACAAGATTAAATTGAAATGAAGTTTATTTTCCTAGGTATGGATGTAAGGGGATAAAGAATATTATCCGGAAAGGAAATGAATGTTAAGTGTTACATTCCAAGCAAAAGTGTATGGGATTGGAGAATTATGTTATTGCAGTAAACTAACCCTTGACCCCTTAACCCTTGACCCCTTAAACCCTAATTCCTAACCCCTAAACCTTAAACCTCTAAACCCTTAACCCCTAACCCATTTACCCCCACTAAGCCTCTAAATCCCTAACCCATTTAACCCCTAAACCCTTAACCCCTACCCCTAACACGTTAACCCCTAACCCATTTAAGCACCTAAACCCCAAAAACCCTAACTCCTAACCCCTAAAATACTTAACTGCTAAATCCCCTAACCCCCTAAACCTCTAAACCAATACTAACCCATTTAACCCCCTAAACCTCAAAACCCCTAACCCCTTAAACCCTAATTCCCAACCCATAACCCTTGACCCCTTAAACCCTATTTCCTAACCCTTAAACCCTTAACCCCTAACCCCTTAAACCCTAATTCCCAACCCCTAACCAATTCAACACCCTAAACCCCTAATAACCTAACCCATTTAAGTGTTTATTCCATTTAACCCCCAAAACCCTAACCCCTAACCCCTAAAATCCTTCACTGCTAAATCCCCTAAACCTCTAAACCTATAACCCATTTAACCCCCTAAACCCTAAAACTCTAAACCCTTAACCCCTAACCCCTTAAACCCTAATTCCCAACCCCTAACCAATTCAACACCCTAAACCCCTAAAAACCTAACCCATTTAACCCCATTAACCCCTAAATTCTAACCCCTAAAATCCTTAACTGCTAAATCCCCTAACCCCCTAAACCTCTAAACCAACCCTAACCCATTTAAACCCCTAAACCCTAAACCTATAACCCCTTAAACCCTAATTCCCAACCCATAACCCATTCAACCCCTTAAACACCTAAACCTCTAACCCATTAACCCTTGACCCCTTAAACACTAATTCCTAACCCTTAACTCATTTAACTCCCTAAACCCTAAACCTCTAAACCCTTAACCCCTAACCCATTTACCCCCACTAAACCTCTAAACCCCTAACCCATTTAACCCCTAAACGCTAAACCTCTAAACCCTTAACCCCTACCCCTAACTCGTTAAACCCTAACCCATTTAAGCCCTTAAACCCCAAAACCCCTAACCCCTTAAACCCTAATTCCCAACCCATAACCCTTGACCCCTTAAACCCTAATTCCTAACCCCTAAATCCTTAACCCCTAATTCCCAACCCCTAACCAATTCAATACCGTAAACCCCTAAAAACCTAACCCATTTAAGTGTGGATTCCATTTAACCCCCAAAACCCTAACCCCTAACCCCTAAAATCCTTCACTGCTAAATCCCCTAACCCCCTAAACCTCTAAACCTGTAACCCATTTAACCCCCTAAACCCTAAACCTCTAAACCCTTAACCCCTAACCCCTAAAACCCTAATTCCCAACCCCTAACCAATTAGACACCCTAAAACCCTAAAAACCTAACCCATTTAACCCCATTAACCACTAACTTCTAACCCCTAAAATCCTTAACTGCTAAATCCCCTAACCCCCTAAACGTCTAAACCAACCCTAACCCATTTAACCCCCTAAACCCAAAACCTATAACCCCTTAAACCCTAATTCCCAGCCCATAACCCATTCAACCCCTTCAACACCTAAACCTCTAACCCATTAACCCTGACCCCTTAAACACTAATTCCTAACCCTTAACCCATTTAACCCCCTAAACCCTAAACCTCTAAACCGTTAACCCCTAAGGGGTAAATGGGTTAGGGGTTAAGGGTTTAGAGGTTTAGGGTTTAGGGGGTTAAATGGGTTAAGTGTTAGGAATTAGTGTTTAAGGGGTCAAGGGTTAATGGGTTAGAGGTTTAGGTGTTTAAGGGGTTGAATGGGTTATGGGTTGGGAATTAGGGTTTAAGGGGTTATAGGTTTTGGGGTTAGGGGGTTAAATGGGTTAGGGTTGGTTTAGAGGTTTAGGGGGTTAGGGGATTTAGCAGTTAAGGATTTTAGGGGTTAGAAGTTAGCGGTTAATGGGGTTAAATGGGTTAGGTTTTTAGGTGTTTAGGGTGTTGAATTGGTTAGGGGTTCGGAATTAGGGTTTTAGAGGTTAGGGGTTAAGGGTTTAGAGGTTTAGGGTTTAGGGGGTTAAATGGGTTACAGGTTTAGAGGTTTAGGGGGTTAGGGGATTTAGTAGTGAAGGATTTTAGGGGTTAGGGGTTAGGGTTTTGGGGGTTAAATGGAATCCACACTTAAATGGGTTAGGTTTTTAGGGGTTTACGATGTTGAATTGGTTAGGGGTTGGGAATTAGGGGCTTAAATGTGTTAGGGGTAGGGGTTAAGGGTTTAGAGGTTTAGGGTTTAAGGGTTAAATGGGTTAGGGGTTTAGAGGTTTAGTGGGGGTAAATGGGTTAGGGGTTAAGGGTTTAGAGGTTTAGGGTTTATGGGGTTAAGGGTTTAGGGGTTAGGAATTATGGTTTAAGGTGTCAAGGGTTATGGGTTTGGAATTAGGGTTTAAGGGGTTAGGGGTTAAGGGTTTATAGGTTTAGGGTTTAGGGGTTATATGGGTTACAATTTTAGAGGTTTAGGGGGTTAGGGGATTTAGCAGTGAAGGATTTTAGGGGTTGGGTGTTAGGGTTTTTGGGGTTAAATGGAATCCACACTTAAATGGGATAGGTTTTTAGGGATTTAGGGTGTTGAATTGGTTAGGGGTTTTGGGGTTTAGGGGCTTAAATGGGTTAGGGGTTAACGGGTTAGGGGTAGGGGTTAAGGGTTCAAAGGTTTAGGGTTTAGGGGTTAAATGGGTTAGGGGTTTAGAGGTTTAGTGGGGGTAAATGGGTTAGGGGTTAAGGGTTTAGAGGTTTAGGGTTTAGGAGGTTAAATGGGTTAGGGGTTAGGAATTAGGGTTTAAGGGGTTAGAGGTTTAGGTGTTTAAGGGGTTGAATGGGCTATGGGTTGGGAATTAGGGTTTAAGGGGTTATATGTTTAGGGTTTAGGGGGTTAAATTGGTTAGGGTTGGTTTATAGGCTTAGGGGGTTAGGGGATTTAGCAGTTAAGGATTTTAGGGGTTACACGTTACGGGTTAATGGGTTAGGGGTACGGGTTAAGGGTTTAGAGGTTTAAGGTTTAGGGCGTTAAATGGGTTAGGGGTTAGGAATTAGGGTTTAAGGGGTCAAGGGTTAAGGGGTTAGAGGTTTAGGTGTTTAAGGGGTTGAATGGGTTATGGGTTGGGAATTAGGGTTTAAAGGGTTATAGGTTTAGGGGGTTAGGGGATTTAGCAGTTAAGGATTTTAGAGGTTAGAAGTTAGGGGTTAATGGAGTTAAATGGGTTAGGTTTTTAGGGGTTTAGGGTGTTGAATTAGTTAGGGGTTCAGAATTAGGGTTTTAAGGGTTAGGGGTTAAGGGTTTAGAGGTTTAGGGTTTAGGGGGTTAAATGGGTTACAGGTTTAGAGGTTTAGGGGTTTAGGGGATTTAGCAGTGAAGGATTTTAGGGGTTAGGGGTTAGGGTTTTGGGGGTTAAATTGAATCCACACTTAAATGGGTTAGGTTTTTAGGGGTTTAGGGTGTTGAATTGGTTAGGGGTTGGAAATTAGGGTTTAAGGGATTAGGGGTTAAGGGTTGAGGGGTTAGGAATTAGGGTTTAAGGGGTCAAGGGTTATGGGTTGGGAATTAGGGTTTAAGGGGTTATGGGTTTTGGGGTTTAGGGGCTTAAAGGGGTTAAGGGTTAACGGGTTAGGGGTAGGGGTTAAGGTTTTAGAGGTTTACGGTTTAGGGGTTAAATGGGTTAGGGGTTTAGAGGTTTAGTAGGGGTAAATGGTTTGGGGGTTAAGGGTTTAGATGTTTAGGGTTTAGGGGTTAGGAATTAGGGTTTAAGGGGTCAAGGGTTATGGGTTGGGAATTATGGTTTAAGGGGTTAGGGGTTAATGGTTTAGAAGTTTAGGGTTTAGGGGGTTGAATGGGGTATAGGTTTAGAGGTTTAGGGGGTTACAAGATTTAGCAGCAAAGGATTTTAGGGGTTAGCGGTTAGGCTTTTGGGGGTTAAATGGAATCCACACTTAAATGGGTTTTCTTTAGGGGGTTAAATGGGTTAGCCCGGTTAGGAATTAGGGTTTAAGGGGTCAAAGGTTAAGGGGTTAGAGGTTTAGGTGTTTAAGGGGTTGAATGGGTTATGGGTTGGGAATTAGGGTTTAAGGGGTTATAGGTTTTGGGTTTAGGGGGTTAAATGAGTTAGGGTTGGTTTAGGGGTTTAGGGGGTTAGGGGATTTAGTAGTTAAGGATTTTAGGGGTTAGAAGTTAGTGGTTAATGGGGTTAAATGGGTTAGGTTTTTAGGGGTTTAGGGTGTCTAATTGGTTAGGGGTTGGGAATTAGGGTTTTAGGGGTTAGGGGTTAAGGGTTTAGAGGTTTAGGGTTTACAGGGTTAAATGGGTTACAGGTTTAGAGGTTTAGGGGGTTAGGGGATTTAGCAGTGAAGGATTTTAGGGGTTAGGGGTTAGGGTTTTGGTGGTTAAATGGAATCCACACTTAAATGGGTTAGGTTTTTAGGGGTTTAGGGTGTTGAATTGGTTAGGGGTTGGGAATTAGGGCTTAAGGGTTTAGGGGTTAGGAATTAGGGTTTAAGGGGTCAAGGGTTATGTGTTGGGAATTAGGGTTTAAGGGGTTAGCGGTTTTGGGGTTTAAGGGCTTAAATGAGTTAGGGGTTAACGAGTTAGGGGTAGGGGTTAAGGGTTTAGAGGTTTAGCATTTAGGGGTTAAATGGGTTAGGGGTTTAGAGGTTTAGTGGGGGTAAATGGGTTAGGGGTTAAGGGTTTAGAGGTTTAGGGTTTAGGGGGTTAAATGGGTTAAGGGTTAGGAATTAGTGTTTAAGGGGTCAAGGGTTAATGGGTTAGAGGTTTAGGTGTTTAAGAGGTTGAATGGGTTATGGGTTGGGAATTAGGGTTTAAGGGGTTATAGGTTTAGAGTTTAGGGGGTTAAATGGGTTAGGGTTGGTTTAGAGGTTTAGGGGGTTAGGGGATTTAGCAGTTAAGGATTTTAGGGTTAGAAGTTAGGGGTTAATGGGGTTAAATGGGTTAGGTTTTTAGGGGTTTAGGGTGTTGAATTGGTTAGGGGTTGGGAATTAGGGTTTAGGGGGTTAGGGGTTAAGGGTATAGGGGGTTAAATGGGTTATAGGTTTAGATGTTTATGGGATTTAGCAGTAAAGGATTTTAGGGGTTAGGGGTTAGGGTTTTGGGGGTTAAATGGAATAAACACTTAAATGGGTTAGGTTTTTAGGGGTTTAGGGTATTGAATTGGTTAGGGGTTGAGAATTAGGGTTTAAGGGGTTAGGGGTTAAGGGTTTATGGGTTAGGAAATAGGGTTTAAGGGATCAAGGGTTATGGGTTGGGAATTAGGGTTTAAGGGGTTACGGGTTTTGAGGTTTAGGGGGTTAAATGGGTTAGGATTGGTTTAGAGGTTTAGGGGGTTAAGGGATTTAGCAGTTAAGTATTTTACGGGTTAAGAGTTAGGGGTTTTGGGGTTTAGGTGCTTAAATGGGTTAGGGGTTAACGTGTTAGGGGTAGGGGTTAAGGGTTTAGGGGTTAAATGGGTTAGGGATTTAGAGGTTTAGTGGGTGTAAATGGGTTAGGGGTTAAGGGTTTAGAGGTTTAAGGTTTAGGGGGTGAACGGTTTAGGGGTTAGGAATTAGGGTTTAAGGGGTCAAGGGTTATGGGTCAAGGGTTAAGGGGTCAAGGGTTAGTTTTATGCAATAACATAATTCTCCAATCCCATACACTTCTGCTTGGAATGTCACACTTAACATTCATTTCCTTTTTGGATACTATTCTTTATCCCCTTACATCCATACCTAGGAAAATAAACTTCATTTCAATTTAATCTTGTGAAACTAAAGTGGAATATAGGAGGACCCATTCCAAGAAGGGCATCTCACTCAATGTTCAAATAATATTGTCCATTCCCTTACATCCATACCTAGGAAAATAGACTTCCTTTCAAGTTAATTGTGTGAAACTGAAGTGGAAGATAAAGTGACCCATTCCAAGAAGCTCATCTCACTTCAAAAATTTCTCGAGAGTTCCAAGAATTTATAATGATATTAAGGTGCTATGCATTGTCTCCTTTATCACCTCATTGCATTTAGTCAATTGTTTTTTAAATTTAAATTTATTCATTAATTTCAAAAAAATTATTATATAATTTATATATAGTTGTTTTTATTTTGATTTATGTTTTAGAATTTTATTTTATTTATATTAATATATCAATTAGTTTTATATAAAAATATTTTTAGTTTTTTATATAACATTGATATTACAAAATATTGTAAAATTTTATTTAATTAAATCTTCATGTATTTTTTATCATTAATAATAATAAGATAATTTAAAATAAAATTATAATTTTATTATTTTATATCATTTTTTTAATTTTAATAAAGTACTATTTAAATTATATAGCGTACCAATTCTAAAAACTTAATTTTTTTTGTGTTTTATTATAGGAATAAAACTCTCGGATGAGAGTTTTTAAAACTCTCATACGAGAGTTTTTAAAACTCTCATACGAGAGTTTTTAAAACTCTCATACGAGAGTTTTTAAAACTCTCATCCAAGAGTTTTTAAAACTCTCATACGAGAGTTTTTAAAACTCTCATACGAGAGTTTTTAAAACTCTCATACGAGAGTTTCTAAGCTCTCATACGAGAGTTTTCTAAACTCTCATACAAGAGTTTCATCGGGTAAACTCTCAGGCGCAAACTCTCGTCCGAGAGTTTTTTAAAATTTCGGCCGAGAGTTTGGCCATGCGTTTAAATGTAACTTTAGGTGGGTTAAACTCTCGGTCGAGAGTTTTATAAATTTCTCGTCCGAGACATTATCTCGGCCGAGAGTTTCTGGTCAACGAAAAACACAGAAAATTCTGCAGTTTTCAGGAACCTGCAACTTTGGAGGGGAAGAACACCTACAAAAACAAAATTTTATATGTCAGACAAAGTACCATTAGATTCATCTCTGAATCTAGTTTCTGATGATATGAGATTTGTGGAGTTTCATTAAAAAATTCAATTTTTTATTAATTTTTTACTAAACTGTGTCACTGTGGAATTTCATTGTTTGAAAAATTTCACTGAATGAAAATTCAATAACTTTCAAATGAGGACACCAAAAAATTCAAAAAAATCATACTGCACTTCCTCTCCCTGTCTACTTCAAAAGGGTACTCTCATTTTTCTTATTGACGATCACATTGAAAATAAAATCAAAGGATGATAAAATGTACTGAAACATCACTGTTTTTTTGTCTTCGTCCATTTCAAAAAATAATAAAAAATAGTGATTTAATCTGAAAATTACCGAAAAATATTCTGTGCACTATTGCAATATATGCAGATTATGATGCTATGGTTTTTTTCCAAAAAATGAATAACCTTCCCTAAAAAAAGTAAAGGATAATAAAGTGACTATTTATGTTTGCCTGAAAATTTCAAGTATATGCAGTTAGTAAACAAGAAATTTACCCCTCTATATGTCAATATTTTTTTTTTTTTAAATATGGGTATGGAGGTAAGAGAATTCTCTACAATTCTTGTTTTTATGTCAAAGCATAATTTGCAATAAAAATATGAGTTTAGTGGAGTTGAAGTTGAAAATCATAGAAAATTACAATTTTCAACGTCAAAAAAGGGCAAAAAGTGTTTCCCAACTTCACATTTTCACCCGTGGCATCTCCTTCCCTTGGTGCTAGCTCGACTAGTAATGGGGGTCGAGGTAGAGGTAGGAAGATAGGTAATCATGGTAGCAGAGGCTTCTCCTCAGCTCGGCCACTAAAGCTAAGTTTTTTCATATCAGAAAGTCATATTATCCACGAGGCGTTCTAGGCTTATAATATTGGAACTTCGGCCCAAGTTACACAACTTATATTGTCATGGGAATGTGATCTCAATCAAAGAGAAAAAGTTGAAGCACAGGTGGAGGATTGGCGAGTTCTCACTCTAGATCCTGGACACACTAACGGGTGCACCACTTATTATAAAGAAACAATGCACCTTTATTAGCTTATGAAGAGTCTCATGGCTAAAGCCGTCATGACATCTTCGGTTGACTCTGTAAAATCCAACTCAGGGCTCTACGAAACACATAAATAATTGCAACTTATTCAATTCCAAATACAACAGAAGAATTTTCACCTTGGCCACATCTAAAAGCACATTTTTTGCCTACGCCATTCAGAATTACTAACATCCTGTACTAAGGAACCCTCCCCTAAGGATTCCTCCTATTATTAGTTGTTAGTACATTTATGGCTGCCTTTTTTTTTAATTTCTTGATGTATATGCCAGTTAGTATCATATGTTACAACTCTGTAGATGAAAATTGGTTTTTAGACATTCAGTCCTATAAGGCTTTTCTTGACCGACTTAAGTTATTAAGATTTTGGATGTCTTATAATGTGTTTCGGTGGCCAACAGACCTGGTTTCCCAATGGGATAGTTGAGGCCAAAAAACGTCTTTCATGGATGTAACCTGCTTTCAAAAACGAATGAATGAAGATGAACTACCTACCTATATATATATATACATTAAAAAAAACATAGAGCAAGATTCTTAACTATAGAGATTTACCCTCACTTTACAATGAAGATTATTAATATGTAAATAGATTTTGTTACAATATCATGGGCCAATAGAATGACTTATCAGTACCACTTGCCCAAAAAACCACAACTCTAATTTAAAAATATATACTTATTTAGTTTGTAATAAGAAAAGTATTGAATACTTTTTTGGGAAACTGAAATAATTCCTAGATGGTAAACCAATAAAAGAGAGTCAAACCCATGAACAACAACAATTATTAAAATCCCCAAGGGCATTGAGGAGAATGAAACGTATAATCTCCCAATAAGTGATGTAATTACCAATGAGAACGTGACCAATTGAGCTAACCATTAAAGCTATTAAATATAAAATATATAATGATATGGTTTATACAATTTAAAATATATAATATTAGAGTCAAAATTGATAGATTAAAATTACTTATTCAAAATCTTATAAGATGGTCACAGAAGAATATAAATTATAAAAATTGTTTTGTAATAATTAAATAAAATTATAAATATATTAAAATTATTATGTAAAATTATTAATTAAACATATAAACATATTTTTATTAGAAAAATAAAAATTATAAAACTAATTTTTTATAATGAAATAAAACTTGTAATATTCCCAATTTTCCATCAGTTAATTGGAATATTAGAGTTCTTGCTTTTCTTAATTAATTAAGTAATTAAGAGGGTAGAGGGACCCATAAACCCCATAGATGAATAAAATCCACTTTTGATGTGTGTATGTAGATAATTTAGAATTAAATCTACATTACGGAGTAGTGGAGCAGCTTCTTAATGAAAGAAGAGTGGAGATCATGGATCATTAATGAGAAGATCATGGAGATCATGGAGGAAGTCAAACGAGATCATGGTGCATTAAAAGTAAGATAATAGAGCACTAATGACTAGATAGTGGAGAAAGTTGTGCATCTAATGCACACATAATGGAGAGAGTGGGAATTAAATGCATATATGGTGGAGAACATGGAGAGACAACGCAGTCTTCATGGAGGCTAGTGGCCACATGTGCAGTGCAGTTATGAGGTGGGCCAGGGTTATGGAAGGCTCACAAAACATATAAGGGAGATGAAGGCAACAATATAAGGCATGATTTATATTTTGATTATTGATCTGTTTAGATTTGGATTTGTCATTTGACATTTCTATGCACGCTTCAACTGTTTAGCTAAGTGTGCAGTGATTTTTAGCACACGGGTGTTTCCAAGCGCAAATCCCACCCTTACCCACCGGGGACTTCGAGTGCCTACTCTGGGAAGGTTTCTTTAAGTTGTCATACATCATCAAGAATTGGTGCCACATTCATCCCCTCTCTACAACACATTTAGTCTAAGGAATTATGCATTCCTACTTGAGCGTTTGAGAGGAGGAGGTTATTTCTAGCACTTCAGCTAGGGAACCAGTGGAAGATTCATCCTTTCACCTTGTGCTTCAATATCATCCTTTTGGGAGCATCATATCATATCTGAGATTCAGGCCAACATTACATACCTCCATGCACCAGCAATTCCCCAAGGGATTGCGTAGTCCAGTTTTGCAGATCTGAAGGAGGAAGGAAGTTTCCATTATTTCTATTGGAAATCCTGTGAGGGACCATCTCCTCAATTTGGTCATACTATTTCCATCATTCAGGAGCTTCATTGCAACATCTAGCATCAAGATATAGAGCCTCCATCCCTAATAGTGCATTTTTAGTCAGTTGTTGTGTATTCAGCAGCTACATATATTGGAGGAGGAAGGAGGAGACAAATATTGAGATTCTAGCTTAAGGATCTGAAGGAGGGATCAACCATCTATGCATTGACTTGGTTGTGATTTATTGCAGCCATCATATATTCATCTCATGCAATAGATCTGCATACCAAAAAATGTTATAGTTGTAGGGCTTGAGAGGGTGATTTTCCAAGATTTCTAGATCTAGAAATCCTTTCTAAATTATCTTGGGGGTTCATCATAGAGCCCGGATCTAAAATTGCGACATCATCTAAGCTCCAAAACTGCTATATATACATTTTTGTATTTTTCCAGCAGTTGTAGTCCCAACATTTGCAGTAGGGATAGCGTAGTATTCCTTCCAACAATATAACAATTATGCAGTCTCTCTTTTGGGAGGACTTTAGGGTCATTCTAGGCCACTTGTTTGGCTTGAATGTCTCATATTTTGAGCATTTTTGTTCTTTTTTATCCACCTCCATATAATACAATGGCTCAGCTATTCCGTATGTTTTTATGGTGTATTTAGATTATTTTCTCATTGTTATAGTTTCTAGTTATTCTTTTTTTTTATTACTGCATTCTCCCTTTTGGGATGTTAAAGTGGTATTAGAGCATGAGATTTGGCTCAACTTGTGGTCACTTCATCTTCAACATCAATAGAAGAAGCATAAAGTAGAGATATACAATGACATAGGGTTTTATTTTTGCCACTCTTCTCTTTAGATCTATGCAAGATCTCTCCAAGTAGGTCAAAAAAATGAATATTGAAAGGAAAAATGAGTATCTAAGAAAATTTCAGAAGGAGGAAGGTCCAAGCACTTCCTATCAGCAACAGAAACAACCAACAAGGTAAAGAACAACACAACATTCTACTGATCAACTTTCTTTGAGAATGAAGGTGAATGGTATGAATATGAAGGAGAATTGGGGTATGAGACCCTAATTAAATATATGTCTGAGTACAAATCATAGCTTAGAGAACTCAAGGAGAATATAACTTTCCAACAGTTTTTACAACTCAAAGAAGAAAGGAGATCCCACAACAACAATAGAAGAAAGAGGCATAGATTCTTCTTGCCTACATTTGATGGATCATCCAAAAGCATGATGAAGGCTTGGAGGGAAGAGTTAGCTGCATTATTTCAGCTATACCTAGTAGCAAAAAGAGAGGTTGTTAAGATTGCAGCACTGCACCTTGAGGGTGAAGCAAAGGATTGGTGGTTCAGTAATTTGTAACATGCCAAAGTGACTGCTTATTCAGATTTCATTCAAAGATTGAAGAATAAGTTTGGAGAAGGAAACCAGATACATTTCCTCTAGAGACGCTTCCCATCATTAATGAGATAGTACATGGTATGCCCAAGGAATATGTCATCATTATCACTCTAGAAGAGGAGCCCCTACCACCACTAGCTGCTGTAGAAGTACTTGCATCAGGAGGAGGAACACTTGCATCTTTGCTAGATGGTCTTGAGATCTTGACATTGGGAGTCCAATTCATGATTCATGAGATGCATGAGGAAGAGGAGGCAGATACCAGTGTTGGTATAGTAGAAGCAGAGAAACCATCACCATTACTAGCACTTGGAGAGGCCATTGCACCAGTTGGAGGAACTCTTGTAGTTGTGCAAGATGTTCCCGAGATTCAAATTATCCAAGGTTTGCAAAAAATTTCATCTCATATTATTTCAGTACCTCATATTGATATTTTTGAGACCATGCCATCATGGAAATTGCATAACCAAGGATTAGAGCACCTTACGGATTTGGAGTAGTAAATTATCACTGCACAGAGGAACCTTGACTTGATCAAGGAGAAAATGTATAGCTATCCTAGTTTATCATGGTTGAACTACACCCAACACTTTGTGTTGAAATTTGGAGTTTCAGAGGATGGTATGAGCACAGTCCTATTCTGTACAATGCCAAACCATGAGTTCAGCATTGTGTATGGCCATGAGACAACAGATGTATCACCATGTAGATCTACAACACTATCACTGAGCAACAGTGATGAGATGAGGGCCCCATTATTCTTGGAGCATTCTGAAGGCAGCTTCACTCATGAAGCATTAGAGGGAAAAATGATAGATGGTAGACATCTTATGATGGAGAGCATTTTCCATTATCAAGATGGAGTTTTCTTGATGAGCATTGTTGTGTAACCAGCTCCAAAAATAGAAGAAAAGAGATATCAATGCCTTAGAAATAAGCCACTTCGAGGGGGAAACCTCCAATACATTACATAAATGAACAATTCTTGGATGATACAATTTACAAAACCTCCTTTCTATATATAGGAATCCATGGGGCCATAATGTAATCCTAGTGGGCCACAATGTAATCCTAGTCGACCTAACAATAATAATTTAAGGGCACAATAATAACAAAATGGGGGTTACAAGGGTACAATAATAACAATAAGGGGGTTACACTAACAAAAATAAGGGATTATACTAGTAATATAGGGACCTAACATGCCCCTCTCCTTCAAAAAAGTGTTGTCCTCAATGCTTGAGTAGCTCTGGGTGCTTCTGTATAAACTTCTTATCCTCCCATGTAGAATCTTCAGTGGGTAAGTTCTTCCACTTGATGAGATACTCTGAAATTGATCGATTCCGTAGCTGTCGAGTTCTTGTTTCCATGACTGCTTCAGGTTCCAATATGATTTTTCCTTCCTCATCAAGTTCTGGCAATATTGTTTGAACCGAAATATTTTCACCTATAACCTTCTTTAAGCATGAAACATGGAAAACTGGATGTACTCACGAAGAAGCAGGAAGCTCCAATTTGTATGCCATAGTACCAATTTTTTGCAACACCTTGTAAGGACCATAGTACTTTGGCGATAATTTATTATCCTTCTTAGCTTGCTTGAGGGACATTTGTTTATATGGTTGTAGCCGTAAAAATACCCAATCTCCTACATCAAAACTTCTCTCGCTGCGATGTTGATCTACTTGTTGTTTCATTCGATTTTGTGCCAAATTCAGGTTATCCTTTAAGAGTTGGAGAACTTCTTGCTGATGCTCGATGTGATCTTCCACTGCTTGAACCTTCGAATTTTCCCTTAATGATGATGTGATGGATGGTGGATGATATCCATAAAGTGCCATAAATGGGGTCATTTTTGCTGCAGTATGGAAGGAAGTGTTATACCAACATTCAGCAAGAGGTAACCACTTGACCCATTGTGTTTGTTTATCAGATACAAAACAACGAAGATATCCTTCCAAACATTTATTTACTATCTCAGTTTGACCATCAGATTGAGGATGATAAGATGAGCTATGAGCTAACTGAGTACCCAAACAAGAAAATAAATCCGTCCAAAAATTTCCAGTAAAAATGGGATCTCTGTCGCTCACAATAACCCTTGGGCTTCCATGTAGCTTTTGAATTGTGTCCATAAATGTAGTAGCAACTGTACTTGCTTTAAATGGATGAGATAATGCACAAAAGTGTGCATACTTGTAAGTCTATCAACTACCACCATGATGACACTCTTTCCTTCGGACTTAGGTAAACCTGTGATAAAATCCATTGAAATCTCCTCCCAACGTTGACTTGGAATGGATAAAGGTTGTAGAAGTCCTGGGGTCTTAATTGTTTCCACTTTATTCTGTTGGAAAACCAAAAATTCCGCCACAAAATTTTGAATATCAGATTTAAGGCCATCCCAAAAAAATTCTTTCTTCACCCTGTGGTAAGTTTTTAAAAATCCTGAGTGTCCTCCTAAAGGAGAAGTGTGCAATTCCAGAAGAATCTTTTGTTTTAGTTGGGAATTCTTACAAATATATAAGCGATCTTTGTACCATAAGGAATAATTTTTCCAACTAAATGTATCAGATGTACTAGGATCTTGCTGCAACTTTTGAATGAGTGTCCATACATCTTTGTCCTTCTTCCATTCATCTCTTGTTTCGGTTATCCAATCTGGTTGGATAATAGAAATGGCACAAAGCAATGCTTCCACCTCTTCATTCTTTCTTGAGAGTGCATCTGCAACAGCATTAAGCTTTCCTTTTTTGTAGATTATTTCAAAGTCATAACCCAACATCTTTGTGACCCATTTTTGCTGCTCTTCTGACGATAGTCTTTGTTCCAAAAAGTGTTTAAGACTATCATGATCAGTTTTTACCTTCAAGTGTCTTCCCATTAGGTAAGTTCACCATTTCTTTAGTGCATGCAGTATTGCTAACATTTCCTTCTCATAAATAGGTTTTTGTAAATACTTTCCTTTGATTGGACGACTTTAAAAAGTAATGGGTCTTCCTTCCTGCATTAAAACTGCACCAATTCCATTTCCTGAGGCATCACATTCCACAATAAAGGTTTTTGTGAAGTCTGGCGTAGCTAAGACCGGTGCTAGGCACATTGCCTCTTTAAGATGTTCAAAGGCCTTAGTTGCTTCACGAGTCCATGAAAATACATCTTTCTTCAATAATGTTGTTAGAGGTGCTGCTATTCTCCCATAATTCTTAACAAACTTGCAATAATACCCTATTAACCCGAGAAATCCTCGCAACTGCTTTATGGTTGTGGGGACTTTCCATTCCTTAATGGCTTTAATTTTGTTAGGGTCTACTTTAACACCCTCGTGAGATACAATATGACCCAAATATTCTACCTCTTGTACTCCAAAGAAACATTTGGATGTTTTTGCATATAATTGTTTCTTATGCAATAGTTTGAGCACCCTGTCAATATGTTCAACATGATCTTTCCAAGACCTGCTGTAGATTAGTATATCATCAAAAAATACTAGCACAAATTTTCTAAGGAAGGGTTTTAAAATGGAATTCATCAACCCTTGAAATGTAGAAGGTGCATTGGTAAGGCCAAAGGCATGACCAAAAATTCATAATGACCCTCATGAGTTCGAAATGCTGTTTTTGGAATATCTTCAGTCTTCATTCTAATTTGATGATATCCTGAACGAAGATCCAACTTGGTAAAATAAATTGCTCCATGTAATGCATCCAATAATTCATCAATCACAGGAATGGGAAATTTGTCTTTAATGGTGAGCTTATTGAGCTCCCTATAATCCGGACACATTCGCCATGATCCATCCTTCTTGTGTACCAATACGACAGGAGCAGAGAAAGAACTTTGACTGGGTTGAATTATACCCGCCTCTAACATTTCTGCAATCATACGTTCAATTTCGCTCTTTTGGAAGTAAGGATATCTATAAGGCCGGATGTTTGGAGGAACACTTCCTGGAATCAAATGAATAGCATGATCATGATCACAAATAGGTGGGAGTCCTTTGGGAGTTTCAAACACCTTGGAATGATTGTCCAAGACTTGTTGGAGATCTGCAGAAATAGATGATTTTGATGTTGGAACTTCTAGTGAGCATAATTGTGCAATTACACCTCGTTGTTCTTTCTTTAGAATCTTTTTCATGACATTAGAGCTTATTATCCTTCTTGGCTTCCCTTCAATACCCCTTAATTCGACTTCTTTTCCTTTTGAAAAAAATTTCAAGAAAAGTTCTTGAAAATTAAAAGCTATTGTCCCCAAAGATTGTAACCATTGTACTCCTAGTACAACATCAGCACCTCCCATAGGAATGGAAAGAATTAGAATAGTCAATACATATTCCCCCATGGTTAGCTTGATATTAAGGCATTTTCTAGAGAAATTTATAGTTCCTCCATTTGCAACCATCACTTGAGATTCTGGTGCTGGGTATAGGAAACAATTTAATTCCTTGTCTACCTTACAATGAATAAAATTATGGGTGCTACCTGAATCAATCAACACTATTACCTTTTTCTTCTTGATTTGTCCTTGTATCTTGAGAGTTTGAGGAGTGGTAATTCCTTCCAGTGCATTACATGATATGGTCGGATTCATTTCTTCCTCTTCTAGGGCTGGTTCTAGGTGTATATCCTCTTCTTGTTCATTTTCTTCTTCCTCTTCACAATCTATGTAAAATAATTTCTTCTCAGCACACTTATTACCTTTAGTGTATTTGCTATCACAACTGTAGCAAAGCCCTTTTGCTCTTTTTTCTTCCAATTTTTGTGGTGTCAACCTTGTAGGTTGTGGAAATCTAGGCATAGCAACACTTCCTTCTTTATAGAATTGAGTGGTAGGCTTCCTTGTCGCCATAATTTTACATTCAACTTTTCTTGCCAACCTGAATACCTTCTCCAATGAATCAGGTTCCAGAATGCGAACTTCATGTTGGATGTTATCCTTTAAAGTGCCTATGAAGAGATCAATCCTGTGTTCCTCTGGAATATCAGTTACCCTTATATTCAATTTTTTGGAAGTCCTCAATGTGCTCCCCCACTAAACCCTTTTGTTTGAGATTTATCAATTGGCTAAAGAAGGTGTTTCTCTTTGTATCCTCATAATGTGCTATCATTTCCTCCGTAAAAATTGACCAAGTGACAATTTTTTTACGGGAGCAAAGCCATCGATACCATACAAATATATTTTGTTCTAAATGTAAAGTTGCAATGCGTACCTTTTGTGTGTTTTGCACATTATGGAGATCAAAATATTGCTCCATATGTAGTATCCATGTTACAGGATCCTTTCCATCGAACTTCCTCATATCCATTTTTGGAATATGGTGGTTCTTCCCGCCAACATTAGAGTTTATGAAATCACGATTAACATTTATTTTGTTCTCATCGTGAGGTTCTTCTACTATATTTCTACCATTAGGAGTCATTTCTTGTTTTAAGCTTGTCATCAAGCCTTCCATGTATGCTTTTAGATCATTCTTCATGTTTTCCATGTTGTCTTTCATGTCATCCATCTTAGCTTCCATGCCCACTTCCATGCCATCCATCTTAGCTTCCAAACCATTCATCTTAACTTCCACGCCTTTCTTCAAACCATCCATCTTAGTTTCCACGCCTTTCTTCAAAACTTCCATTTCATTTTTTTTTGTTCTTTGCGAGAGCGAAATTTGTTGCACTTGCTCTTGTAATTTTGATATGTCATGTTTCCATTCTTAGTCTTCATGAGTCATAGTAGAGCCTTCTAAAGGCTTAATGGGTGTTGAATTCTTTTTAGGGGCCATTTTAGAATCCAATATTGATATCTATTCTACAATATTCCCTTGGAATCAATTCAACTTGATTCTTCAAACAAGACTTATGCAATTCGGAAAAAAAAAATATACACCTTTTACTTGCTTTGAGGAGCTCGATATTGAAATTGAATTATATCTGTAATTGAAAATATTCAATATCTGAAATTCAGCCCTATAGTAGCCCTCTAAATCTTCTTTCAAATTCCACAAGTCTGATCTAATTTTGATTCTTCAAGACTAAGTTATGTCCAATCTCCCACAATGACCCAATTTTGGATTGGTTCAGTAGAGCGAACTTGTACGACTTGCCATGTGTTACTGTTTCATCCTTTGGATCTGAAATTGATATCCAAGAAACTATAGTCTCTTTAATTGTGACCAATTTTTACGGCACTCCGATCCGATGCTCAGAGAGAGAGTTATGAATATTTTCCCATGATCACCTCTTTGAGATGAAATTATGGAGCTTGAAAAAGCACTACATTCCACATATCATATCCTCGAAAATATTGCGTACCAAGCTCTAAAATGTTTTTACAAGTTTCCTCAGGATTTTGGCTTCGTACCCTAAAAAATTCAGATTCTGAACCTTCGTAGAAAGAAAGTTATAGCACAAATTCCATGATGACCTGTTTAGGAGCCTGAAAAAAGACCTAACTTCCACAGATCATATCTCCGAAAATATTGCGAACCAAACTCTGAATTTTTTTTACGATGTTCCTCAGGCTTTTGGCTTTGCACCCTAAAAATTTCACCTTCTGAATCTTCGTAGAAACAAAGTTATAGTGCAAATACCACGATGACCTATTTGGAGCAGCGAAACCCCAGAATCCAAAGCTCTGATACCAAATGTTGTGTAACCAGCTCCAAAAATAGAAGAAAAGAGATATCAATGCCTTAGAAATAAGCCACTTCGAGGGGGAAACCTCCAATACATTACATAAATGAACAATTCTTGGACGATACAATTTAAAACCTCCTTTAGCCATAGGAGTCCATGGGGCCATAATGTAATCCTAGTGGGCCACTGCGTGTATCCTAAGCCAGAGCCTAACAATAATAATTTAAGGGCACAATAATAAAAAAATGGGGGTTACAAGGGTACAATAATAACAATAAGGGGGTTACACTAACAACAATAAGGGACTATACTAGTAATATAGGGACCTAACAAGCATCCCATAGGTCAAAGAGGAATTTCTACCTACAACATGTATGGAACCTTATGGGTTCTATTGGGCCATTGATGAGAGGATCTCATGGAGAGACCTCAAGGGATGTGCACTTAAAAATCTCATGGAGTGAAAAGCTTATCATATGGAGGAGAATGGTATTCTACCTTGGGTGGATACCAAGTTTGAGCATGACATGATTCATCATCCACAGTGGGATGGATGGATGAGGAGGATGAGAAAGGGGTTGAAAAACTACTTTAAGATCTATGATATAGGGCATCAAGAAGCATGGTTGCGCTGGTTGCTTTTGGGTGAGTATGGTTACTACCCAAGATCTCACATTTTTATGGTCCATGCCATGTACATCACTAATGTTATGCAGCAACAGGAGGCATGGTTGCGTTAGTTATTGTTGAGGGAGTTTGGCCATCACATGATATATCTTATGTCCATGTATGTAATTTTGGTTGGGATATATCTTATATCCATGTATGTACTATTTTTGGGGACATGGCATAACTCTCACATGATGTGGCAACAAGGAGCTTGTTTGTATTGTTCTGATGTGACATTCCACATGTCAATCAGTATGTTTTTGCTCCATGACTTGCATCATGATGATGTAAGGTGGCAATTGTTATTGCCTAAATCTACCTCAAGCTAAAAGAAGGCAGATTTTAGGGTAACATCAAACCACGCTCAGTCTGGTAGCTAGCCCTACCAGAACAAGAGAGGGCTCTCTCCGGGTCAATCTAAAAGAAATAATCGAAGGGGCTTGAGATGACTTGAAATAAAGGCTAATTTTAGGCTAGGTATATAATTAAAGGAGTTTGATTTTGATTTTGGGGGTTTTTTTGGAAACAAAGGGAAAGGCAGTTTTGGATCCGGGGATGAGGCCTAGTTTTCGCAGAGTTTTGATTGGGGCAAGGAAGGCAATCTTTTTTATGCTTTGGATTGAATGAATGGATAGTTAAGACTGGTGAGGATCTGAAGAGGGAAAGAGGCTTTCAATAATCCTCTTCAAACAGATGAAAACATGGATAATTAAACAAAACTGAAGGCAAAGCAAAGAAATCTAATGAATTCCACCTTTATCACTCATTTGTTTAATTTAAGAAGAAAGGAGAAGGGAAATGATACACATAAACATCAGTGAACTTACAATTACATAGAGAAAAAAACAATCAAAACACAGAGCCACATATGGATCGAAAAGTGCGCAAACCACAGTACATTCACTTTGCCAAAATTAGGAGATGAAATGTACAATGAAGTGCCAAGCAATCCCAAGAGTCCAACCCTGAAAATGACTGATGAATTACATGATATAGACAAGCATAACTCATTCCCATGCCTCTAGGGGTCGATATCACCATTCTAGGAGCTATTTCAACCATATCTAAACTAAGAACTGGAAAATAGGCAATGAAACAACTTGCCCCTATATGATAGGAAACTGATTCATTCACTTAAATTTCACTTTTTGGTGAATGAATCTACTAGGATGAGTAAAAATGTGTCAAAATTACATAAAATTCATGAAATTACATCAAGTTACATCAAGATTTACATGAAAAAGTCAAACTAGCCAAAACTAGGCGAAAATAAGCACAGTGCCGAGTAAAAAATAGGTCCGGAAATTTCTCTATACGCACTTTGAAATCTCTATGCGTAGCACAACTTTGAGGCTGATTTTAAGGGCCTTCCGGAAGTAAAAATTGAGTGTAGGATAGCTCGTTGGAAAGCCCTACCTATCTACTTTCCAACCCAAGTGTAATTTCTAGATTTGGTTGCCATTTTCTCCTCCAAAAATCAAATCTCCCAACACTGCTTCTTGTGTGTGCAAAAAGTGGCAGAAAGGCCATTTTTAGGGTGTTTTTGACCCTTTAGGCAACCCAAAACTTGATGATATCCTTAGGTAATCCATAGGCATGCATAAATTTTGATGAAAAATCCATAAATGCAAATTTTTCCTCCAGAAGAGCTGCCAATTATAAGCGCGCGCCAAGTGGCGCTACGCATCGGGCAGGAAAATCTGTTTTTAGGCCCAAAAATTCAAAATTGACAAAATTTTTCCCAAATTACTTGAAATTTGGGCTGAAAGCCCACCATCAAGCACTATGCTGGGCCAAAGAATATTTGGCCAAAATTTGGAGTCTATCATGCCTTTTACGACGCTTTAGTGCCCTCCTTAGCCTTGCCTTCAGGATTTTGATCCTCGCTTTGCAAACATGATTTCGTGCCCAATAGTGGTTCTTCATGTGCCTAAGCATGTTATTTTCCTTGTTTTCCTTCTCCAAAAACTTCTCAAGATGTATATTGACCCTCTCAAGCCAAGTCTCTCTATCAGCCTCAATCTCCCGCTCAATGGGTGTCATCTCGTCTTGGATTCTTCGGGCAGCTTGCCGGTTCTCACGGATGTTTTGAAACTCCATGATTGTCTACTGATCCTCCAATTTTTTGTTCCACTACTCTAGGTAGTTTATGATCCATTGGGCTCTCTGCAACTTGACGGTCAAGGTATCGATCTCAACCTTCTGCTCCTGATTGGTCTCTCTCAACTTTGAGCTTGGAGAGCTCAAATCCTCATTAATCAATATGAAATCAGTATCCTGGCCTCCTGAAGGGCCCTCATCCTGCATAGGCCTCTTACCTCTGTCCTATACCTGTACCTGTGCTCCTGATGACGGCAACGAGACCCCTTCCACCCCGGGTGGAGATAGTACTCGTCGGGTTGCTGCAAATAATAGTCCGGTGCCTCTCTGATAAGTAACAAACATTGGCACACTGATAGGCTCTGTCTCGTGACCTTCAGGCTGATGTGAAGGTTCACCTGCATCATGGAAAACCTTCAGAGGAACCTGAGGGACTGTGAATAAATCATGGGAAATGAAATCCTCCCATGAAATGCCCTATAATCCAAGATGATGTACAACCACGATCTTGATAAGTGCATAGTGATAAATACTGTTGTACTGCTGCTCGGGAGTTTTCTTCTGCACAAGCATGGTCATCCTCTCGATATTCTGGCACATGAAATAAGGTATGTTCATCATTCTCACTCTCGTGAAATGCATCAATAATCTGATGTGGTAGGCATAGAGGCGTGAAAACCAGCCCTCACAACTGAAGTATCTGATAATAAGTTTCATCAAAGGTGCATATGATTCCTTTAGGAACCGGAATGGGAACACCCTGCTGAGCTGTCTCACATAGCTAGGTCTGATGTATGGTTCATAATGCACTCAATCCACCTGCTATCTTTTGTTCCACTGTTCACCCACATTTGGTATCCCTGTTGCTTGAGAGATGGTTTCCGGTGTCAAAGTGAAATTTACACCAGCAAGAGTTACCTGACCATCATGCAAATGCAATACAAACAAACGAGCCAACTCCAGATGATGATGAATCCTAGCAATCATCTCACAATACTGATAGCATGACTACTCTCGAAAACATGCCATGGCAAGTGGGCAAGCCTGTAATTGAGTCAATAAGGTGGGATTTTCTCTCACATGTTTGCCACCTTTATGAGGCCTTCTTGGTGCATGTATCTCAGTGGTAGAATCACTATCTCTGTCATAGGATGTATCAGTGTCTGTGTCCATGATTTTTCAAGGTCTATGTTTGGCTTATATGAGAGGAAAATAGGAATTTGGTGCTTTGTTGTTTTAATGCCAAATATATGGTAGTGGGAGAGGGACTGTGGGGAAATAGGGCAGTGGGGACAATGGGGTTTAATCGAATGATAATTTTCCCTTTGAAAATTTGACAAACTTAGGGACAAGGGACAACCATTGAATTTTTGGGATTCTTGGGGTTTGGGAATTTTAAAAATGAAATGGGAAAGGGAGAATAATAGGAAATGAAAGGATTTAGGGATAGGGATAATGGAAATGAAATGATATGAATGGTTTGGGATATAAGGGAATAGGGGAGGATTGTAATGATATAAGAAACAGTGATGGGAAATGAGCAACAGGTGGGGAATGGAGTTGGATTACTTAGCACAAAAATCAGATTTTAAAACTTCAAATTCAAAACCCTTAGGAACAAATTTTAACAAGGTGATAGGGTTTATGGTTTTGACATTAAAACTCTCATATTCCCTTTTCAAACAAACCCAAACATTGGCCAATAGCAATTTCAAAGTCTCACAAACTTACTTGAAACATAGGAGGCAAATTCGTTTTAAAATTTGAGAGAAATGGCAACAAATTAAGTGTTCCAGCCATGTGCGTCGCGTGCACAATCCAGTGCACCGCGCTCTCTGTGTGCACCGCGCCAGTTCAAAATTGCACAGTGGTGAGCGGCCCTATGCGCTGCGACCAGCCAGTGCACCGCGACAGAGGATTTCACACACAGTCCGACCGCCAACGTTGGCTTTTGCTTCCTCCATGATTTTCTCTTTGCTCTTTGATGACTCTTGCGTGCAAATGAAGTTTGGAATTTGGAAAGATCTTATATATATTAAAAAAAAAATTGATTTTTCCTTTAGCAAACCCACTTTCTAATGTTGCAGACTTTGGCACTTTTCATATAACTCTATTTTTGTTTCCTTTGATTTTTGAATTGATGATGAATCTCTTGTCTGTTCTTTGCAGGGATAGCTGGCATGGGATTTTGGAAAAGGCGACCAGGGTTGTGCCTGAAGTACTTCACAACTGAAACAACTTTGAGAATTACATTATATTTATTACAAAAGACGAAATTGACGATTTTTCTTCAAAACAGAGTTTTGAAGAAGAATCATTATCAAGCATTATGATGATGAAATTTTTGTGATGAAAACTTATTTCAAAGCTCCCTCATGTGCCTGCTGACATTATTAGCCATTTTTAAGACTAAATTAAGAAAACCCTAGACTTAATGAGACTAAAACCCTAAAATGACTCTTTGTTGACCAAGGGACCAAACATGACTGTAAATGATTTTAAAATGATTTCAATGAACAGACACGGACCAGCAGGTACATGACATGAGGGAAATGAGAGAAAATACCCTACGAATCGGATGATCCAATATCCCCAACGGAATGCGGTGAAGTTTGAATGAATAGAGACACCTAAAATGAAATGCAACAAGAGAAATTTTGATCTCTGACGGAGGGATGAAGATACTGACTCTAACATTGGCTCCAATGGGGATGGTAGCTCCTTGGAGGTGCCAAAAACTACATATTTCTGGGAGAGTAGGTAGTGCCTTCGTCCATTGGGCTATGGAGTCCATAACTTCGACAAATCAACACAAGACTCTTTTATTGACTGAAAATTTGACTCAAACTGACTCAGTTTTGAAACTAAAATGACTGAAAAACCTGACTCGACAAACTCAAACCAAAGCTGAAATCAATCTTTAGAGTTATAGCCTTCACTTCAGGCCCCAAAGTGAAGAAAAGATCACAGCACACACTTGCAGTGAAACTGAAATAAACGGTATGTACAATGACAATGTAAACAACAGAAAACATTTCAAAAATGATATCGCTTGAGCAGCCGACCATTGACCGGCCCTCCTGGACAATCTTCCCCGTTCATCTATTTCAGAAGAAAAGCATTCTCACCCCGATATGAAGCAATTTTAAAGGGTCCTTTCTAGAGATTTTCGAACTTACCATGCTTACCCTTTTCCTCGTTTCTTGCATCCCATTTCAGCACCACTTCTTCCAATTGAAACTTGTCCGCTTTGGCTTTTCTATCATATATTTTCTTAATTCTCTCTTACAGCTTGAATGTGTCTTGGAAAAAATTCTTCTCTCGTCTGCTGCAAATGGATCATTTGATTTATTCTTCTTTGCATACGATCTTCTTCACTGCCAGCTTCCTGTAGAACTTTGACCACTGGAACTGTGAGAGAGGTAGGAAACACCGTGTTAACTCCATATACTAGCTCAAAAGGGGACATACCAATGGATTTCTTCTGACTCACTCGATCTGCCCAAAGTTCATTGACCAACTTATTATGCCAACTTTTCTTGTTTATTTCCAGCAACGTTTTAATGATGTTAACAAAAGATTTGTTGGAAGACTCTGCCAATCCATTGCCTTGTGGATGATAAGAGGTTGAGTGTCCCAAAATGATATGATACTTGTCACAAAACTCAATCATCCTTTGTGATTTGAAAGCTGCTGCGTTATCAGTGATTAACTTCTTTGGGCAACCAAAACGAGACAAAATATTGTTCTCAAGGAATGAAATTATTACCGAATCTGTAGCTTTCCTGGTGGGAATTGCTTCAATCCATTTCATGAAATAATCTGTCGCTGTGAGGATCCACCTATGCTCAGCTGAAGAAGTAGGATGAATCTCGCAAATGAAATCCAAACCCCATTGCTGAAAATGGACACTTACCTCAATGGGCTTAAGCAGAAAAGGCTGCAATTTCTTCTTCCCTTCAAAAATCTGACATTCATGACATCTTTTGACAGTCTTATACACATCAGCAAAAAGTGTCGGCCAATAATATCTGGCTCTCAAAATCTTGTTGGCCGTTTTTTTTCCAAAAAAGGTGACCCCTGCAATCTCCTTTATGAAAATCCTCCATAACCTGCTTTGCTTCTTATTCAACCAAACAATTAAGCAAAACACCACCGGGATCTTTCCAATAGAGTGAATTATTCAAAATACAAAACTTAGCAGCTTTCAATTTCAGCGTTCTACTTTTATTTCTGGCCATGCTGGGCGGTGGTGACAAATTTTGAAGCACATATACAATGTCTGAATACCAAGGAGAAAGCACAAATATTTCTGATACCTGAACTGATGAACTTTCCTCATTTTCCTCGGACATAGTAGCAATGAGATTAATGTCCAAGGTGTGCAAATTTGACTCAGCCATTAGCTTAGCCAGCCCTTGTCCTTTGATAAGCTTTGTAGGCTTTATCTCCACATCATACTCCAACAAGGCAGCAATCCATTTGCCTCATCTCCCTTTCGGATCTGTTTGCACTAAAACATCCTTAACAGTAGCGTTAGGAACATAAGCAAGAATATGATAATGTAGAATATATACCCGAAAATCTTTCAACGCTTTCACTAAAGCAAGAGCTTGCTTTTCAATGATGTTATATTTTAAGGCTACATCTCTTATGGTTTGGTAGAAAAAAGCAATTGGTTTTCCATGTTGATCTCTTTTCTGCATTAATACTATTGCGATAATATGCTCCAAAGTAAATGAAAACAAAATAAAATCCTGAGTATAATCTGGTCTGATCAAAACCGGAGCTGAAGAAAGAACCAACTTCACTAAATTGAAAGACTTTACTGCCTCCTCAGTCCACTTCACAACGCTATCTTTCTTAAGCATGTTTGTAATCTCTCTTAGATGTTCAGCAAGATTAGGCACAAAGCGACGTAAGAAATTCATCTTACCATTGAAGGATTGAATATCCTTTTTGTTCCGGGGAAGATCAATTTGCTGAATAGCTTCTACTTGAGCTGGGTCAATGCGGATGCCATCCTTTGAGATAATATGATGAATAATTTTTCCCTCATCCATGGCAAACAAACTCTTCTTCGGATTGAGTGACACACCATACTTTCTACATCGCTAAAAAACAATTTTCAAATGGTAAAGGTGCTCTTCATCATAATTGGAAAAGACTGTCAGATCATCAAGATACACAACTAGAAAAACATATTTCTCATTTGCAAATTCCATATCCATTGCTCACTGAAATGTTGCTCCAGCATTCTTCAAACCGAAAGGAATTTTAGCGTAATGGAAAGTTTCCCACGGAGTGGTGAACGTTGTTTTGTCTCTATCATCCTCATGGACCAGAATTTGGTTATACCCGGAATAACCATCGAGTAGCGACATACGAGATGCTCCAACTACTTGCTGAAGTATGTGATACATTTTGCACAATGGATAATTATCTTTCAAGGAAACCTTATTCAGATTCCTAAAATCAATGCACAAACGAATCTCACTTGTTTTCTTGCGGACGGGCACCAAATTGGAAATCCAATCTGAAAATATTATAGGAACAATGATACCAGCCTTGTATAGTCGATTCACTTCCTTCTCAATTGAAGGCAGAAACTTCGGATTTATCCTTCTCAGCTTCTGCTTGAAAGGATTTTGATTTGGATTAATTGGAATGGTGTGCTGAATTATGTTTGTATCATACGTCTTCAAATCTGAATAGTCCCAAGAAAATACATCAGCAAAAGAAGACAACAAACTAACATATTTTTCTTTTACCTCCGGTGACAATGCTTTGGACAATTTCACCATCTTTGGATTCTCAGCTGATCCAATGTTCACATCTTCAACTCCCTTTTCGGTTGGCCGCAAGGTTGGTTTTTTAGCTACGTCATCTTGATCGAAGAGCTCCTCTAAAGGTATCAAGCCTTTAGGAATGACATTATCTTTCAGCTGCAATACTTCCATCTGATTTACTTGCACATCAGTCTCACCATCATCATGCTCCATATCAATTGAAGTGTCTTTGAATTTACCTTTTTTTTGCAGAAATTCATCAATCTCATCATCATTTTGGAATACTTGCCAATACCTTTGATTTTCCAGGATAGTCGGACGATGCTTCACATGAATTTAAATTTTTTTACTTGAGTTCATTGGAATTTTTAAATTACTTGCTGCCTTTGCAAGCGCATCTACAATACCATTTTGAATACAAGGGACACAAGTCAAGGTATAGTCTGAAAAAAATTTCAAGATATCAAGAACAACATTTCGATAAGCCCGCATTCGAGGATGCTTAGCTTGGTATTCACCTTTCACTTGCTTAATTACCAACTTGGAGTCACCATAGACTGCAATCCTCTTAGCATTCAACTTTCTAAGAATTTTCATACCATCAATCAAAGCTTCATATTTTGCCTCATTATTCGAACAATCAAAAGCTAATTTATAAGAGTAGACCCTTACATTACTCGATACCTTGTTTGGGGCAGAAAAAGGGCTGCGTACCCAAATGCCAATTCCAGCACCATCACTCCCTACTGCAATATCGAAATCCATGGTCCACAAACCATCTTCATCTTCTTCCAAGTGCTGAAATTTTGTTTTCTCTGTTATTTCTGCTTGTTGTCCATCAACTTTTTGCTGCTGTTGGAAGGCTGATTGCTCAGTGGAACTCTCAAGTTCTTGTCTTTCTTTCTTCAAAACCTCTCTAAAATTTTCGGTGATTTCTGGAATGTCCTTTGCTTCAACTAACTGACTATTTACATCATTGAAACTATCTGAAACAAAACAAAAGACTCTAAATCTGTATGTACATAATTAATAGGATGATTTACCGGTTTCTCCTTGTTGGTGATCATATACCTCATATTTTTCTCCTGATATAATCTTATAATCTGACCAAACATAGGAATGGTAGCATAGGAGGAATCAAGCTACAATGTTCCCTTCAGTTTCGCTCCCCAAGATCTGGAAAGAAGCATTCCAAACCTGGGAGGAATATCCGCCACAACCACATCCATAAAAACATTGTTGGTCAGAATCTGATCTAAGCTAACCACCAAATATTTGATAAGCCCAATGCATCTTAATCTGCTAGAATCAACAGAATAAAGATCATGATACTTCCTAGTGATATCCAATCGCAATTTCTCCATAATTTCTCTCGGCATGAGATTATGAGATGCTCTGGAATCAAACATGGCATTATGTAACACAAAATAATGCAATCTAAGGCTGATATAAAAAGGAGGCACATCACTATCTGGAGACTCACCATCCAATGCTGGTCCAAATATCAACTTAGGTTGATCATATTCCACATTCACCATATCAGACATTGGATCAAAATTCAGAATCTTACCCTTTCACTCTCTAAGTTAAAAACTGAAGCTTTTTCTACCTCTTTGACTGGAACATCCTTGTTTTCAAATTTCTCCCTCGATACAATTGGCTGATTAGATCTTTCATTTGATGATGGGGATTTTCTAGTAGTAGGATCAACTATCTCTTTTCCCTTCTTCTGTGCAATGGGTGCATCGTTCTTTGGTGCTGAAACTTACTTTCTCTTTTGGATTGGATTGATGGGCACATCTATGTTTCTAAGTGAATATTTACGCTGTTGGGTAGAAAAAGAATTCATATAACCTCTTTGATACTCATCTGAATCTTCTTCAAGAGCCGTCTCATTTTCCAAAATAAAATCCTCGTCTTTTTGTACATCTAAATTTTCTGCATACTCCTCATCTTCAGTGATAAAGGTTGGCATATCATCGGGTGTAAAGAAGTGATTCTCTTCCCCTATTACATTATCTTCATCATATTATTCTAGACCAACAAAATTTGGTTGTAAAGGTGTCTTTACCTGCTGCTGTACTGTTGGTGGTTCTTGTGCTCGCTGCTCTCGTTGTTTGATCCTGAATTGTGGTTGCTGCTGTCCACGAAAGTTGGGATTTCTGATCTGCGGTTCAGGCTTATCTAGTGTCAATATTTCAATCATATTTTCCACCTTGCGAAGTACTTGATCTGAAGTAGAAGCCTCTTCCTTTATTGCGACTTTCTTTTCAGCACTCAATCTAGCTCTCTTGTCATTCAAATTTGCTTCAACACTCACTGCAATTTTCTGGATGTCTTCCAACGTGGTGGGATCTCTTTCTTGTAATTGATAGGCCATTTCCGGATCAAAACCATCCGGAAACTTAAGCAAATTTGACCTCTTAGATGGCCTTAAATCATCAGGAATTGCATTGTAAACCGCATTAAATCTAATACAATAATCTTGGACAGACTCACCAACATTCCGCTTGATTTTGGTATATTCAGAAGTGATCTGAAGAGGATATTTCTTTACTTCCAACCGATCCAGGAATTTTCTCTGAAGCTCGGCCAATGTAGCAATACTTGTAGGCTGCAAAGCTCTGAACCATTTTCTCACTTCTCCTCCAAACGTTTGCACAAATAATCTCATGGTCACATTTTTTGCGTCAATTTCATGAAGGTCAAAGAAATATGCCATTTTATCCACATGCTGCTGAGTAGGAACACTTTGAGGAGTGCCATCAAAAAATGGGATATTACTTTGATAATCAGTGGGCATATCATCCAAGTTCTGAGGCAGCACAAGAGGTGCAAATCGGGTAGCCATTGCTCTTGGTGGATTTACAATGGGATTTGGAAATATGGGAGGAGTAGGAGCAGTAGATGTATGAGATGTGGATGGAGGTGAAACTTTTGCAGATTGTTGATCAGAGATAGATGGTTGCACAGGAATGGTAGAAATGAAAGGAGGCTGGGTATGAACCTGTGAATCGGAAGTAACTGCTGATGGCCCAAGAGTTTCAGATGCAGATTCTATAAACTCAGGAATATTTGTTGCCAGAATAGAATTTTGAATATTCAAGATGTAACTATCAATGGATCTATTAGCCTATTCAATTTCAAGATACTTGATGAACTCTGGATTTATGACTGTAGAACCAATATCACTTTCAGACTTAGTCTCAAACAACGACAACTCAAATTGTTCTTCAAATTCAAGATCTTCAAGGTATTCAAACACAGCAGGACATTAATGAGATTTGAAAAGAGGAATCACAGTACTTTCTCGACGAAGAATTCTTGAAATCAGATTGGTATTTTCATACACTGGAGGTGGATCAGGATCTGGATTTACTCTAGTATGTGTTCTGGAAGCTAGTGTGTTGAATCATTTTCAAAATTCAAAGGGAAAAAACCAACTTGTTCAGCCTATCAAATTCTAGACTCATCACCCAAAATTCCAGAACGATCTGATGTACTGGAACAATTTACAAGTCAAGTGTCACGTTTACAAACTAGACTAGAGATTGACTGAAGCATCGTTTATCTACTTTTGCTAATGCAAAGCAAGAGCGTTTCGAAGGCTACCTGGCATAACTTCAGGCTCCGTCTGTAGGTTATAAAAAAAATAACACTAACAAGAAAACCATTTTCTCTCCCAGTATGGTCACCACTATGTTATTGCCTAAATCTACCTCAGGCTGAAAGAAGGTAGAGTTCAGGGTAACATCAAACCACACTCAGTCTGGTAGCTAGCCCTACCAGAATAGGAGAGGGCTCTCTCCCGGTCAATCTCAACAAAATAATCGAAGGGGCTTGAGATGATTTGAAATAAAGGCTAATTTTAGGCTAGGTATATAAGTAAAGGAGTTTGATTTTGATTTTGGGGGTTTTGTTGGAAACAAAGGGAAAGGAATTTTTGGGTTCGGGGATGAGGCCTAGTTTTTGCAGAGTTCTGAATGGGGCAAGGAAAGCAATTGTTTTGATGCTTTGGATTGAATAAATGGATAGTTCAGATAGGCGAGGAGCTGAATAGGGCAAGAGAATTTCAAGAATCCTCTTCAAACAGATGAAAACATGGAAAATTAAACAAACTGAAGGCAGAGCAAAGCAATCTAATGAATTCCACCTTTATAACTCATTTGTTTAATTTAAGAAGAAAGGAGAAGGGAAGTGATACACATAAAAATCAATGAACTTACAGTCACATAGAGAAAAACACCATGAAAACACAGAGCCACATGTATCCCAAAGAGTGATGCAAACCCTGGTCTATTCCTTTGCCAAAATTGCAGAGATGAAATGTATAATGAAGTGCCAAGCAATCCCAAGTGTCCAACCCTAAAAATGACTGATGAATTACATGATATAGACAAGAATAACTCATTCCCATGCCTCTAGGGGTCGATCTCGTCATTTTAGGAGCTCTTTCAACCATATCTAAACTAGGAACTGGAAAATAGGCAATGAAACAACTTGCCTCTATATGATAGGAAACTGATTCATTCACTTACATTTCACTTTTTGGTGAATGAATCTACTAAGATGAGTAAAAATGTGCCAAAATTACATCAAAGTCATGAAATTACATCAAGTTACATCAAGAGTTACATGAAAAAGTCAAACTAGCCAAAACTAGGCGAAATTCTGAGCTGCTGAGTGAAAAATAGGCCAAATTTCTCTATGCGTCGCGCTTGAAATCTCTATGCATAGGACAAGTTTAAGGATGATTTTGAGGGCCTTCCTGAAGTCCAAATTGAGTTTAGGATAGCTCGTTGGAAAACCCTACCTGTCTAATTTCCAACCCAAGTGGAATTTCTGAATTTGGTTTCCATTTTCCCCTCGAAAAATCAAATCTCCCAACACTGCTTCCTGTGTGTGCAAAAAGTGGCAGAAAGGCCATTTTTAGGGTGTTTTTGACCCTTTAGGCAACCCAAAACTTGTCAAAATTCTTAGGTAATCTATAGGCATGCATAAATTTTGATGAAAAATCTAGAAATGCAAAGTTTTCCTCCATAATAATTGCCAATTATAAGCGCACGCTAAGTGGCGCTACGCGTCGGGTAGGAAAATCTGTGTTTAGGCCCAAAAATTCAAAATTGACAAAATTTTTCCCAAATTACTTGAAATTTGGGCTGAATTCCCACCATTAAGCGCTATGCTGGGCCAAAGAAGCTTCGGCCAAAATTTAGAGTCTATCATGCCTTTTACGACGCTTTAGTGCCCTCCTTAGCCTTGCTTTTAGGATCTTGATCCTTGCTCTACAAACATGATTTCCTGCCTAATAGTGGTTCTTCATGTGCCTAAGCATGTTATTTTCCTTGTTTTCCTTCTCCAACATCTTTTCAAGATGTATATTGACCCTCTGAAGCCAAGTCTCTCTATCAACCTCAATCTCCCGCTCATTGGGTGTCATCTCGTCTTGGCTTCTTCGGGCAGCTTGCCGGTTCTCACGGATGTTTTGCAACTCCATGATTGTCTGTTGATCCTCCAACTGTTTGTTCCACTACTCCAGGTAGTTTATGATCCATTGGGCTCTCTGGAACTTGACGGTCAAGGTATCGATCTCAGACTTCTGCTCCTGAATGGTCTCTCTCAACTTTGAGCTTGGAGAGCTCAAATCCTCATCAATCAATATGAAATCAGTATCTTAGCCTTCTGAAGGGCCCTCATCTTACATAGGCCTCTTACCTCTGTCCAATCCCTATACTGCCGATGACGGCAACGAGACCCCTTCCACCCCGGGTGGAGATAATACTCGTCAGGTTGCTGCAAATAATACTCTGGTGCCTCTTTGATAAGTAACAAACACTGGCACACTGATAGGCTCTGTCTCGTGACCTTTAGGCTGATGTGAAGGTTCACCTGCATCATGGAAAACCTCCTGAGGAACCTGAGGAACTGTGAAGAAATCACGGGAAATGAAATCCTCCCATGAAATGCCCTGCAATCCAAGCTGATGTACAACCATGATCTTGATGAGTGCATAGTGATAAATTTTGTTGTACTACTGCTCGGGAGTTTTCTTCTGCACAATAATGGTCATCCTCTCAATATTCCGGTACATGAAATAAGGTATGTTCATCATTCTCACTCTAGTAAAATGCATCAATAACCTGATATGATAGGCATAGTGGCATGAAAACCGGCCCTCACAACTGAAGTATTAGATAATAAGTTTCATCAAAGGAGCATACGATTCCTTTAGGCACCAAAATGGGAACACCCTGCTGAGTTGTCTCACATAGCTAGGCCTGATGTATGGTTCATAATGCACTCTGTCCACCTGCTGTCTTTTGTTCCACTGTTCACCCACATTCGGTATTCCTATTGCTTGAGAGATGGTTTCCGGTGTCAAAGTGAAATTTACACCAGCAAGAGTTACCTGACCGTCATGAAAATTCACTACAAACAAACGAGCCAACTCCTGATGATGATGAATCCTAGCAATCATCTCACAATACTGATAGCATGACTGCTCACGAAAACATGCCATGGAAAGTGGGCAAGCCTGCAATTGAGTCAAATGAGGTGGGCTCTTCTCTCACATGTTTTCAAACTTTACGAGGCCTTCTCGGTGCATGTAGCTCAGTGGTAGAATCACTATCTCTGTCATATGATGTATCAATGTCTGTCTCCATGGTGCTTCAAGGTCTATGTTTGGCTTGTATGAGATGAAAATGAGAATTTGGTGCTTTTTTGTTTTAATGCCAAATATATGATAGTGTGAGAGGGACCGTGGGGAAATAGGGCAGTGGGGAAAATGGGGTTTAATCAAATGATAATTTTCCCTTTGAAAATTTGACAAACTTAGGGACAAGGGACAACCACTGAATTTATGGGATTCTTGGGGTTTGGGAGTTTTACAAATGAAATGGGAAAGGTAGAATAATAGGAAATGAAAGGATTTAGTGATAGGGATAATGAGAATGAGTGAATTTGGACATAAGGGAATAGGGGAGGACTATAATGATAATATTAACAGTGATGGGAAAGGAGCAACAGGTGGGGAATGGAGTTGGAGTACTTGGCATCAAAATCAAATTTTAAAACTTCAAATTCAAAACCCTTAGGAGCAAATTTTTACAAGGTGATAGGTTTTATGGTTTTGACATTCAAACTCTCATATTACCTTTTCAAACAAACCCAAACATTGACTAATAGAAATTTCAAAGTCTCACAAACTTACTTGAAACATAGGAGGCGGATTCGTTTTGAAATTTGAGAGAGATGGCAACAAATTAAGTGTTTTGGCCCTATGCGCCGCGCGCACAACCCAGTGCACTGCGCTCTTTGTGTGCACCATGACCATTCAGAAATGCACGGTGAAAAACGACCCTATGCGCCACGCCTATCTTATGCGTCGTGACCTCCACCCAGTGCGCCACACAGGTAAACTCACCAACAGTTTAGCCTCAAAACACTGATTTCGCCCTCCACAATTTGTCTTTGGCTCTTTGATGACTCTTGGTATGCAAATGAATTATGAAAACACAAAAATATGTTTTATACCATAGACTTTGATTTTTGATTTGAAAAAAACCCACCTTCTAAAGTCTAAAAACTTTGGCACTTTTTGAATAGACTCTATTTTTTTTCCTTTGATTTTTGAACTGATGATGAATCTCTTGTCTGTTCTTTACAGGGATAACTGGCATGGGATTTTGGCAAAGAAGACCAGGGCTACGCCTGAAGAACTTCACATCTGAAAAAATTTTAAAATTACATTGCATTTATTACAAAAGGATAAAATAGACAATTTTTCTTGAAAACAGAGTTTTGAAGAAAAATCATTATCAAGAATTATGACGATGAACTTTTTGCGATGAAAACTTATTTCGAACCTCCCCCATGTGCCTGCTGACATTATTAGCCATTTTTAAGACTAAATTAACGAAACCCTAGACTTAATGAAACCAAAACCCTAAAATGACTCTTTGTTGACCAAGGGACCAAACATGACTGTAAATGATTGTAAATGATTTCGATGAACAAACACGAACCAGCAGGTACATGACATGAGGGATATGAGAGAAAAGACCCTACCATCAAATGATCCATACTCCTAACGGAATGTAGCTAACTGAATTGAATGAGACACCTAAAATGAAATGCAACAAGAGAAATTTTGATCTCTGACGGAGGGATGAAGATACCGACTCTAACATTGGCTCCAATGGGGATGGTAGCTCCTTGGAGGTGCCAAGAACTACAGATTTCTAGTAGAGTAGGTTGTGCCTTCATCCATTGTGCTATGGAGTCCATAACTTCTACAAATAAACACAAGACTCTTTTATTGACTGAAAATTTGACTCAAACTGACTCATTTTTGAAACTAAAATGACTGAAAAACCTGACTCGACAAACTCAAACTAAAGCTGAAATCAATATTCAGAGTTATATCCTTCACTTCAGGCCCCAAACTGAAGAAAAGATCACAACACACACTTGCAATGAAACTGAAATAAATGGTATGTACAGTGACAATGTAAACAACAGGAAACATTTCAGAAATGATATCACTTGAGCAGCCGACCATTGACCGGCCTCCTGGACAATCTTCCCTGTTCATCTCTTTCAGAAGAAAAGCATTCTCACCTCGATATGTAGTAATTTTAAAGGTTCCTTTCCAGAGATTTTCAAATTTACCATGCTTACCCTTTTCCTCGTTTCTTGCATCCTATTTCAGCACCACTTCTTCCAATTGAAACTTTTCCGCTTTGGCTTTTCTATCATATATTTTCTTAATTCTCTCTTGCAGCTTGAATGCGTTTTGGAAAAACTTCTTCTCTCATCTACTGCAAATGGATCATTTGATTTATTCTTCTTTGCGTATGATCTTCTTCACTGCCAGCTTCCTGTAGAATTTTGATCACTGGAACTGCGAGAGAGGTAGGAAACACCATGTCAAGTCCATATACTAGCTCAAAAGGGGACATACCAATGCATTTTTTCTGAATCTCTCGATCTGCCCAAAGTGCATTGACAAACTTATTATGCCAACTTTTCTTGTTTATTTCCAACAAATTTTTAATGATGTTAACCAAAGATTTGTTGGAAGACTCCGCCAATCCATTTCCTTGTGGATGATAAGCGGTTGAGTGTCCCAAAATGATATGATACTTGTAACAAAACTCAATCATACTTTTTGATTTGAAAGATGCTGCGTTATTAGTGATTAACTTCTTCGGGCAACCAAAACAAGACAAAATATTGTTCTCAAGGAATGAAATTATTACCGAATCTGTAGCTTTCCTGGTGGGAATTGCTTCAATCCATTTCGTGAAATAATCTATTGCTGTGAGGATCCACCTATGCTGAGCTGAAGAAGTAGGATGAATCTCGCCAATGAAATCCAAACCCCATTGCTGAAAAGGGGCACTTACCTCAATGGAATTAAGTGGCAAAGGCTGCAATTTTTGCCTCCCTTCAAAATCTGACATTCATGACAGCTTTTGACAGTCTTATACACATCAGCAAAAAGTGTTGGCCAATAATATCCCGCTCCCAAAATATTGTTGGCCGTTGTTTTCTAAAAAAGGTGACCCCCGCAATCTCCTTTATGAAAATCCTCCATAACCTGCTTTGCTTCTTCTTCAACCAAACAATTTAGCAAAACACCACCAGGATATTTCTAATAGAGTGAATTATTCAAAATACAAAACTTAGCATCTTTCAATTTCAGCATTCTACTTTTGTTTCTAGCCATGCCAGGTGGTGGTGACAAATTTTGAAGCACATATACAATGTCTGAATACCAAGGAGAAAGCACAAATATTTTTGATACCTGAACGGATGAACTTTCCTCATTTTCCTTGGACATAGCAGCAATGAGATTAATTTCCAAGGCATGCAAATTCGACTCAGCCATCAGCTTAGCTAGCCCTTGTCCTTTGATAAGATTTGTAGGCTTTATCTCCACATCATACTCCAAAAAGGCAGCAATCCATTTGCCTCGTCTCCCTTCCGGATTTGTTTGCACTAAAACATCCTTAACAGCAGCGTTAGGAACATAAGAAAGAATATGAGAATGTAGAATATATACCCGAAAATATTTCAACGCTTTCACTAAAGCAAGAGATTCCTTTTCAATGATGTGATACTTTAAGGCTGCATCTCTTATGGTTCGACTGAAAAAAGAAATTGGTTTTTCATGCTGATCTCTTTTATGCATTAATACTACTGCCATAGTATGCTCCGAAGAAAATGAAAATAAAATAAAATCCTGAGTATAATCTGAGCTGATCAAAACCGGAGTTGAATAAAGAACCAACTTCACTAAATTGAAATACTTACCGCCTCCTCGGTCCACTTCACTGCACTGTCTTTCTTAAGCATGTTTGTAATCTCTCTTAGATGTTCAGCAAGATTAGGCACAAAGCGACGTAAGAAATTCATCTTACCATTGAAGGATTGAATCTCCTTTTTGTTCTAGGGAAGATCAATTTGCTGAATAGCTTCTACTCGAGCTGGGTCAATGTGGATGCCATCCTTTGAGATAATATTACCAAGAAGTTTGCCCTCATCCATGGCAAACAAACTCTTCTTCAGATTGAGTGACACACCATGCTTTCTACATTGCTGAAAAACAATCTTCAAATGGTAAAGGTGCTCTTTATTAGAATTGGAAAAGATTGTCAGATCATCAAGATACACAACTAGAAAAACATCTTTCTCATTTGCAAATGCCATATCCATTGCTCGCTGAAATGTTGCTCCAGCATTCTTCAAACCAAAAGGAATTTTAGCATAATGGAAAGTTCCCCACAGAGTGGTGAATGCTGTTTTGTCTCTATCATCCTCATGGACCAAAATTTGGTTATACCCAGAATAACCATCGAGTAGCGACATATGAGATGCTCCAAATACTCGCTGAAGTATGTGATCCATTTTGGGAAATGGATAATTATCTTTCAAGGAAACCTTATTCAGATTCCTAAAATCAATGCACAAATGAATCTCACCTGTTTTCTTGCTGACGGGCACCAAATTGGAAATCCAATCTGAAAATATTATAGGAAAAATGATACCAGCCTTGTATAGTCGATTCACTTCCTTCTCAATTGAAGGCAACAACTTCGGATTTATCCTTCTCAACTTCTGCCTGGAAGGCTTTTGATTTGGCTTAATTGGAATGGTGTGCTGAATTATTTTTGTATCATACGTCTTCAAATCTGAATAGTCCCAAGAAAATACATCAGCGAAAGAAGACAACAAACTAACATATTTTGCTTTTACCTCCGGTGACAATGCTTTGGACAATTTCACCATCTTTGGATTCTCAGTTGATCCAATGTTCACATCTTCAACTCCCTTTTCAGTTGGCCTCAAGGTTCGTTTTTTAGCTACGTCATCTTGATCGAAGAGCTCCTCTAAAGGTATCAAGCCTTTAGGAATGACATTATCTTTCAGCTGCGATACTTCCATCTGATTTACTTGCACACCAGTCTCACCATCATCATGCTCCATATCAATTGAAGTGTCTTTGAATTTACCTTTGTTTTGCAGAAATTCATCAATCTCATCATCATTTTGGAATACTTGCCAATACATTTGATTGTCCGAGACAGTCGGACGATGCTTCACATGAATTTAAAATTTGTTACTTGAGTTCATTGGAATCTTTAAATTAGTTGCTGCCTTTGCAAGTGCATCTGCAATACCATTCTGAATACGAGGGACACAAGTCAAGGTATAGTCTGAAAAAAATTTCAAGATATCAAGAAAAACATTTCGATAAGCTCGAATTCGAGGATGCTTATCCTGGTATTCACCTTTCACTTTCTTAATTACCAACTCGGTGTCGCCATAGACTACAATCCTCTTAGCATTCAAATTTCTAAGAATTTTCAGACCAGCAATCAAAGCTTCGTATTCTGCCTCATTATTCGAACAATCAAAAGCTAATTTATAAGAGCAGACCCTTACATTAATCGGTACCTTGTTTGGGGCGTAAAAAGGGCTGCGTACCCAAATGCCGATTCCAGCACCATCACTCCCTATTGCACCATCGAAATCCATGGTCCACAAACCATCGTCATCTTCTTCCAAGTGCTGAAATTATGTTTTCTCTGTTATTTATGTTTGTTTTCCATCAACTTTTTGCTGCTGTTGGAAGACTGATTGCTCAGCGGAACTCTCAAGTTCTTGTCTTTCTTTCTTCAAAACCTCTCGAAAATTTTCGGTGATTTCCGGAATGTCCTCTGCTTCAACTAACTGACTATTTACATCATTGAAACTATCTGAATACAAAACAAAAGACTCTAAATCTGTATGTACATAATTAATAGGTTGATTTACCAGTTTCTCCTTGCTGGTGATCATATACTTCATCTTTTTCTCCCGATATAATCTTCTCATCTGACCAGACACAGGAATGGTAGCATAGGAGAAATCAAGCTGCAATGTTCCCTTCAGTTTCACTCCCCAAGATCTGGAAAGAAGCATGCCAAATCTAGGAGGAATATCCGCCAAAACCACATCCATCAAAACATTCTTGGTCAGAATCTGATCTAAGCTAACCACCAAATCTTTGAAAAGCCCAATGCATATTACTCTGCTAGAATTGAAAGAATAAAGATCATGATACTTCCTAGTGATATCCAATCCCAATTTCTCCATAATTTCTCTCGGCATGAGATTATGAGATGCTTCGGAATCAAACATGGCATTATGTAACACAAAATCATGCAATCTAAGGCTGATATAAAAAGGAGGCACATCACTATCTAGAGACTCACCATCCAATTCTGGTCTAAATATCAACTCAGGTTGATCATCTTCCACATTCACCATATCAAACATTGGATCAAAATTCAGAATCTTAGACACCTGACCCTTATAACTGCTATTTTTCATCAATTTAGTCAAAGGAATGGAAACTTTTAACTTAGCTATTTCACTCTCTAAGCTAAAAACTGAAGCTTTTTCTACCTCTTTGACTGGAACATCCTTCTTTTCAACTTTCTCCCTCGATACAATTGACTGGTTAGATCTTTCATTTGCTGATGGGGATTTTCTAGTAGTAGGATCAACTATCTCTTTTCCCTTCTTCTGTGCAATGGGTGCATCATTCTTTGGTGCTGAAACTTCCTTTCTCTTTTGGATTGTGTTGGGGTTCCCATGTTTTGGCCAGATTGGCAAGACCAAAAGATGAGACAACATCAGAACCACTTTCAGACCTCAGGATCTAGCCCTCCTGGGTCTAGAGAGGGATCTCTCTGTATGAGCAAGGGTTTATGTCTATGAAGCTCAAAATTTAATATGTTAGGCTAGTTATAGGCATGGGTTTGTTTGTTTGATTGTTTGTTTTGGTTGCTGGTTATCAGGAAAGAATATTTCAATGTAAGACCAGGACGAGCAAAGAGGAATAAGGCAGAGGTGAAATATTCCAGGAAATATTCAATACCATTGGGTAATGGAGTCAGGAAAGGATTTGCTTGCTAATCAATAGGCAGGCTTTCAATTGGGCTAGTCATCTGAAACTTAGGATCTTTCAAGATGATTATGATGTGGATAGTAAGAGGAGAAGAGATAACACAGATTCAGAGCACAAAGTTACAGATCAGTAGGTCGTACAAGGATCGTAGTGGATAGGGATAACTCTAATCCCTAGTGTTCCCAAATCTTCCAACTGAAATCTATAACAAGGAGCATCTAAGAATTAAATTCATACATCAGAGAGCAGGCAATAACATCCACTACACTGGTTAAACCAACTGAAAACATTCCTTAGATAATAAATTCAGAAGAGAAACATAAATGGAAAGGAGAGCAGAAACATAGGGTACCTAACAAGGGTAAATCCTATGCCAATATTTTGATGCAGGCCAGTAGAAACAAAATGAAATGAATGTAAACATAGAGATAGGAAAACATCACCGCTACTTCAGATCAGGATCCAAAGAAATGTGCTTGTCATATTAAATAACAATACCAATCAAGTACAACATGCCAATGGTTGAATACTCAGTCTGAAAACATATCCATTCGACCTATCTTACAATCTTTACACAGAGAATGTGTCTCAAAAGAAACTACTTGCAGTTATCTAATAACTAATCAACAACCTTTACAATATTTTCTTCCTGAGTCTTATAGCAAAAGATGAGCCAAGGAGGTAGGTGAAGAACTAAATGCAGCATTAAAAATACTGAAGAGAAAGAGGGTTGAAGCCCATTCTGCTTTCAAATTCTGAGCATTCAATTCTCTGGCACTCTTTGGGAGAAAGAGTGGTCTTTTCCAGGGCTCCCTTTACTTCTGACATGACTTTGATGCATTCTAGCTGTGGCGCTTCTACAGTACTATTGGTGAATAAACAAAAGGTAAATGAAAGATAGTGAAGTCTGCCATACTTGTGCAACTAATGCTTCTGATCATGTAGGACTGCTGTTGGGGTAGGAAACTGCAGGAACACGATGTATAATAAAAACTACATGGGCACTTTGTCCTTTGATGAAGAAAAACATTTTGTTGCTGTAGAAAACCCTGGTGGTACGGTTTCCCGTGCATTAAAATTCTGATTGATCTTCAGGTTTTTCAATCTGGTACCTTGCCTCTGAAAAACTATATTAATCCTTTAAAATCTCCAATTTAATGCTTTGACTCTTTGATTTCCTTGTTGATTTCTCTTTGCTGCTCCCACAGTTACCTTCTAGCCATGAACTCTGTGCTTTTAATGGCTCCGGAGGAGAGTGAAAGAATTTTGACCCTGTCCTTTCATTACAATCACGTACTTCCCTGGGCCTTTTCTTCATTAAATGTATCTTTGTACATGGCCCTTTCCTGCATGTTTGCCACTGTGACAGGAACAATGAGCCATGGCAGTTTTTCGCGTTTGAAACCCTGCAAAACAAAAAACTTGTCACGAAATCCATGGACGGGGATAATGGATGCAGTGTGGATGAAGGAAATGGCCATGTAGATGACAAAATGGAGGAAAAATTGCAGAGAAATGGTGAAAAATGCTCTGGTGGGTGGTTGGTGGTCTATGGAGAAAATTTGAACGAAAAACCTTAAAAAACACGAAAATGAACCAATTATATGTAATGGAATGGGCGCATGTATGATGGATGCTCGTGGGGGCGACGTGGCAGGACTGGGGGGTGACAAGATAGTCAATGGCAGGCAAAAAAATCTGGACCGTCCGATCATGGCGGAGATCAACGATGGTGGATGCGTCGGAGGGCGATGGACGGTGGGCCAGGGGTAAGGCGGAGATGGTATAACTCGCGTACAACTTTTATGAGCGATTACTGTTGGATCAACTGCTCCAGATCGGATGGGTGATAACGATATCGCTTGGCATCCATGAACGAACTTTAATGGGTGATGAGCTGGCGGTTTTGAAACAGTACTGCTGCCACGCGTCAAACAATGTATGGAATCGCTGGCCGATTGAGGAAAATTGCCCTTCACCCTAAGGCGGTGTGATAGAAAAAACTGGTTTAGGAACAGTGCATGGAGGACCACCGGGTGGGAAGATTGATGACCGTCGGATCAACGCTTTAAACGGACGGCGATGGCGCGATCAGAGATTTGAACGGAGAAACACGGGCACCGAAGATTTAATGATAGCCGTCCGATCTATCAAGATCAACGGCTGGTGTCGCAGCCGACATGGATTGAAGATAAATGATTTTTCTCTGGCGGGTGGTTCCAGCGCTATGATCATGTGGAAGGAAAGGTGCGGAGGCTAGCAGAGAAGGGGCTGAGGCCTGTTATATGGTACGAAAGAGGGTTTTTAACACTTTTTAATGCATTTTGAGGCCTAAGGAGGGTAACGGTAGAGAGATAGAGGGGAATTTTGAGGGAACAAAGGGAAAGGGTGGGACTTGATGTGGATTTTGGAGGATTTTAGGAGATTGATGGGGATATGAGGGGGGGACAAAAGGGAACTTAGAAGAAAGGGAAAAAGGATAGAATGGGGGAAAAATGCAGGGATATAAGGGGTGAAACAAAGCCCTTTGGAGCATGATTCTTTATTAGCAAGGCTCATTGGCTTAAATCAGTAGAGGAAGACAGTTAAAAAGGCTACAAGGATGATGTGTTTTCAAGGGAAATGCATTTCTTGCAGGCTTACCAAACAAACTAGCCCCTTGCTTGCTAGTTAAGAAATTTATAAGGGGCTAACAGATTGGATTGATGGGCACATCTCTGTTTCTAAGTGAATATTGACAATGTTGGGTGGACAAAGCATTCATATAACCTCTCTGATACTCATCTAACTCTTCTTCAAGAGCTGTCTCATTTTCCAAAACAAAATCCTCATCTTTTTGTACATCTAAATTTTCTGCATACTCCTCATCTTCAGTGATAAAGGTTGGCATATCATTAGGTGTAAAGAAGTGATTCTCTTCCCCTATTACATTATCTTAATCATTTGATTCCAGACCAAAAAAATTCTACTGTAAAGGTGTCTTTACCTGCTGTTGTACTGCTGATGGTTCTTGTGCTCGTTGCTCTCGTTGTTTGATCCTGAATTGTGGTTGCTGCTGGCCATGGAAGTTAGGATTTCTGATCTACGGTTCAGGCTTATCTAGTGTCAATATTTCAATCATCTTTTCCACCTTGCGAAGTAATTGATTTGAAGTAGAAGACTCTTCCTTTATTGCGACTTTCTTTTCAGCTCTCAATCTAGCTCTCTTGTCATTCAAATTTACTTCAACACTCATTGCAATTTTCTGCATGTCTTCCAAGGTGGCGGGATCTCTTTCTCATAATTGATAGGCCATGTCCGGATCAAAACCATCCGGAAACTTAAGCAAAGCTGACCTCCTAGATGGCCTTAAATCATCAGGAATTGCATTGTAAACTGCATTAAATATAATACAATAATCTTGGATAGACTCACCAACATTTCGCTTGATTTTGTTATATTCAAAAGTGATCTGAAGAGGATCTTTCTTTACTTCCCACCGATCTAGGAATTGTCTCTGAAGCTCAGCCAATGTGGCAATACTTCTAGGCTACAAAGCTCTAAACCATTTTCTCACTTCTCCTCCAAAATTTTGCATAAATAATCTCATGGTCACATTTTCTACGTCAATTTCATGAAGGTCAAAGAAATCTTCCATTTTATCCACATGTTGCTGAGCAGGAACACTTTGAGGAGTGCCATCAAACAATGGGATCTTACTTTGATAATCAGCAGGCATATCATCCAAGTTCTGAAGCAACACAAGAGGTGCAAATCGGGTAGCCATTGCTCTTGGTGGATTTACAATTGGATTTGGAAATATGGGAGGAGTAGGAGCAGTAAATGTATGAGGTGTGGATGGAGGTGAAACTTTTGTAGATTTTTTATCAGAGATAGATGGTTGCATGGGAATGGTATGAATGAAAGGAGGCTGGGTATGAGCCTGTGAATCGGAAGTAACTACTGATGGCCCAAGAGTTTCAGATGTAGATTCTATAAACTCAGGAATATTTGTTGCCACAATAGAATTTTGAATATTTAAGATGTAACTATCAATGGAACTATTAGCCTGTTCAATTTCAAGATACTTGATGAACTCTAGATTTATGACTGTAGAACCAATATCACTTTCAGACTTAGTCTCAAACAACGACAACTCAAATTGTTCGTCAAATTCAAGATCTTCAAGGTATTCAAACACAGTGGGACATGAATGAGATTTGAAAAGAGGAATCATAGGACTTTCTCGACGAAGAATTCTTGAAATCAGATTGGGATTTTCATACACTGGAGGTGGATCGGGATTTGGATTTGCTCTAGTATGTCTTCTGGAAGCCAGTGTGCTGAATTATTTTCAAAATTCAAAGGGACAAAACCAACTTGTTCAACCTATCAAATTCTAGACTCATCACCCAAAAGTCTAGAACGATCTGATGTACTGGGGAAATTTACAAGTCAAGTGTCATGTTTACAAACTAGACCGAAGATTGACTGAAGCAGCGTTTAGCTACTTTCGCTAATGCAAAGCAAGAGCGTTTTGAAGGCTACCTGGCATAACTTCAGGCTCCATCTGTAGCTTATAAAACAAATAAAACTAACAAGAAAACCATTTTCTCTCCCCAGTATGGTCGCCACTATGCTATTTCCTAAATCTACCTCAGGCTGAAAGAAGGCAGAGTTCAGGGTAACATCAAACCACGCTCAGTCTGGTTGCTAGCCTACCAGAACAGGAGAGGGCTCTCTCCGGGTCAATCTCAACAAAATAATTGAAGGGGCTTGAGATGAATTCAAATAAAGGCTAATTTTAGGCTAGGTATATAAGTAAAGGAGTTTGATTTTGATTTTGGGGGTTTTGTTGGAAACAAAGGGAAAGGCAGGTTTGGGTTCGGGGATGAGGCCTAGTTTTTGCAGAGTTCTGAATGGGGCAAGGAAGGAAATTTTTTTGATGCTTTGGATTGAATGAATGGATATTTCAGACTAGTGAGGAGATGAAGAGGGCAAGAGGATTTCAAGAATCGTCTTCAAACAGATGAAAACATGGAAAATTAAACAAACTAAAGGCAGAGCAAAGCAATCTAATGAATTCCACCTTTATAACTCATTTTTTTAATTTAAGAAGAAAGGAGAAGAGAATTTATACACATAAACATCAATGAAATTACAGTCACATAGAGAAAAACACCATGAAAACACAAAGCCACATGGATCCCAAAGAGTGCTGCAAACCGTGGTCTATTCCTTTGCCAAAATTGCAGAGATGAAATGTACAATGAAGTGCCAAGCAATCCCAAGTGTCCAACCTTTAAAATGACTGATGAATTACATGATATAGACAAGCCCAACTCATTCCAATGCCTCTAGGGGTTGAGCTCATCATTTTAGGAGCTATTTCAACCATATCTAAACTAGGAACTGGAAAATAGGCAATGAAACAACTTGCCTCTATATGATAGGAAACTGATTCATTCACTTACATTTCACTTTTTGGTGAATGAATATACTAAGATGAGTAAAAATGTGCCAAAATTACAGCAAAGTAAATAAATTACATCAATTTACATCAAGAGTTACATGAAAAATTCAAACTAGCCAAAACTAGGCAAAATTCTGAGCTGCTGAGTGAAAAATAGGCCAAATTTCTCTATGCGCTGTGCTTGAAATCTCTATGCATAGCACAAGTTTGAGGCTGATTTTGACGGCCTTCCCGAAGTCCAAATTGAGTGCAGGATAGCTCGTTGGAAAGCACTACCTGTCTACGTTCCAACCCATGTGTAATTTATGAATTTGGTTTCCAATTTCCCCTCCAAAACGCAAATCACCCAACACTGCTTCCTGTGTGTGCAAAAAGTGGCAGAAAGGCCATTTTTAGGGTGTTTTTGACCCTTTAGGGAACCCAAAACTTGTCAAAATTATTAGGTAATCCATAGGCATGCATAAATTTTGATGAAAATCTAAAATGAAAAGTTTTCCTCCAGAAGAACTGCCAATTATAAGCGCGCCAAGTGGCGCTACGCGTCGGGCAGGAAAATCTGTGTTTAGGCCCAAAAATTCAAAATTGACAAAATTTTTCCCAAATTACTTGAAATTTGGGCTGAATGCCCACCATCAAGTGCTATGCTGGGACAAAGAAGCTTTGGCCAAAATTTGGAGTCTATCATGCCTTTTATGATGCTTTAGTGCCCTACTTAGCGTTGCTTTCAGGATCTTGATCCTTGCTCTGCAAACATGATTTCGTGCCCAATAGTGGTTCTTCATGTGCCTGAGCATGTTCATTTACTTTTTTTCCTTCTCCAATAGCTTCTCAAGATGTATATTGACCCTCTCAAGCCAAGTCTCTCTATCAGCCTCAATCTCCCACTCAATGGGTGTCATCTCGTCTTGGCTTCTTCGGGCAGCTTGCCGGTTCTCACGGATTTTTTGAAACTCCATGATTTTCTATTGATACTCCAACTAATTGTTCCACTACTCCAGGTATTTTATGATCCATTGGGTTCTCTACAACTTGATGGTAAAGGTATCGATCTCAGCCTTCTGCTCCTAAATGGTCTCTCTCGACTTTGAGCTTGGAGATCTCAAATCCTCATCAATCAATATGAAATCCGAATCTTGGCCTCCTGAAGGGCCCTCATCCTGCATAGGCCTCTTAACTCTATCTTGTACCTGTACTACTGATGACGCAAATGATACCCCTTCCACTCCGGGTGGAGATAATACTCGTCGGGCTATTGCAAATAATACTCTGGTGCCTCTCTGATAAGTAACAAACACTGGCACACTGATAGGTTCTGTCTCGTGACCTTTAGGCTGATGTGAAGGTTCACCTGCATCATGGAAAACCTTCAAAGGAACCTGAGGAACTGTGAAGAAATCACGGGAAATGAAATCCTCCCATGAAATGCCCTGCAATCCAAGCTGATGTACAACCATGATCTTGATGAGTGCATATTGATAAATACTGTTGTATTGCTGCTCAGGAGTTTTCTTCTGCATAAGCATGGTAATCCTCTCGATATTCTGGTACATGAAATAAGGTATGTTCATCATTCTCACTCTAGTTAAATGCATCAATAACCTGATATGATAGGCATAGAGGCATGAAAACCTGCCCTCACAACTGAAGTATCTGATAATAAGTTTCATCAAAGGCGCATAGGATTCCTTTAGGAATTAGAATGGGAACACCCTGTTGAGCTGTCTCACATAGCTAGGCCTGATGTATGGTTCATAATGCACTCTGTCCACCTGTTGTCTTTTGTTCCACTATTCACCCACATTCGGTATTCCTGTTGCTTGAGAGATGGTTTCCGGTGTCAAAGTGAAATTTACACCAGCAAAAGTTACCTGACCATCATGCAAATGAAATACAAACAAAGGAGGAAAATCTTGATGATGATGAATCCTAGTAATCATCTCACAATACTGATAGCATGACTGCTCACGAAAACATGCCATGGCAAGTGGGCAAGCCTACAATTGAGTCAATAAGGTGGTCTCTTCTCTCACATTTTTGTCACCTTTACGAGGCCTTCTCGGTGCATGTAGCTCAGTGGTGAAATCACTATCTCTGTCATATGATGTATTAGTGTATGTCTCCATGGTGCTTCAAGGTCTATGTTTGGCTTGTATGAGATGAAAATGAGAATTTGGTGCCTTTTTTTTTTAATGCCAAATATATGATAGTGTGAGAGGGACTGTGGGGAAATAGGGCAGTGGGGACAATGGGGTTTAATCAAATGATAATTTTCCCTTTGAAAATTTGACAAACTTAGGGACAAGGGACAAGCACTGAATTTTTGGGATTCTTGGGGTTTGGGAATTTTACAAATGAAATGGGAAAGGGAGAATAATAGGAAATGAAAGGATTTAGGGATAGGGATAATGGGAATGAGTGACTTGGGATATAAGGGAATAGGGGAGGACTATAATGATAATATTAACAGTGATGGGAAAGGAGCAACAGGTGGGGAATGGAGTTGGAGTACTTGGCACCAAAATCAAATTTTAAAACTTCAAATTCAAAACCCTTAGGAGCAAATTTTAACAAGGTGATAGGGTTTATGGTTTTGACATTCAAACTCTCATATTCCATTTTCAAACAAACCCAAACATTGGCTAATAGCAATTTCAAAGTCTCACAAACTTACTTGAAACATAGGAGGTGGATTCGTTTTGAAATTTGAGAGAGATGGCAACAAATTAAGTGTTCCAGCCCTGTGCGCCGCACTCTCTATGTGCACCGCGACCATTCAGAAATGCATGGTGAAAAACGGCCCTATGTGTCGCGCCTGGCTTATGCGTCGCGACCTCCACCCAGTGCGCCGCGTAGGTAAACTCACCAACAGTTCGGCCTCCAAACACTGATTTCGCCCTCCACAATTTGTCTTTATCTCTTTTATGACTCTTGGTATGAAAATGAATTATGAAAACACAAAAATATCTTTTATACCATAGAATTTGATTTTTTATTTGAAAAAAACCCACTTTCTAAAGTGTGAAAAATTTGGCACTTTTTGAATAGACTCTGTTTTTGTTTCCTTTGATTTTTGAACTGATGATGAATCTCTTGTCTGTTCTTTGCAGGGATAGCTAGCATGGGATTTTGGCAAAGGCGACCGGGGCTGCACCTGAAGAACTTAACAACTGAAAAACTTTGAAAATTACATTCCATTTATTACAAAAGGATAAAATAGACAATTTTTCTTCAAAACAGAGTTTTGAAGAAAAATCATTATCAAGAATTATGATGATGATATTTTTGCAATGAAAACTTATTTCGAACCTCCCCCATGTGCCTGCTAACATTATTAGCCATTTTGAAGACTAAATTAATGAAACCCTAGACTTAATAAGACCGAAACCCTAAAATGACTCTTTGTTGACCAAGGGAGCAAACATGACTTTAAATGATTGTAAATGATTTCGATGAACAAACATGAACCAACAGGTACATGACATGAGGGATATAAGAGAAAAGACCTTACTGTCATATGATCCATGCTCCTAACGGAATGCAGCTGACTGAATTGAATGAGACACCTAAAATGAAATGCAACAAGAGAAATTTTGATCTCTGATGGAGGGATGAAGATACCGACTCTAACATTGGCTCCAATGGGGATGGTAGCTCCTTGGAGGTGCCAATAACTACATATTTCTGGGAGAGTAGGCAGTGCCTTCATCCATTGGGCTATGGAGTCCATAACTTCGACAAATCAACACAAGACTCTTTTATTGACTAAAAATTTGACTCAAACTGACTCAGTTTTGAAACTAAAATGACTGAAAAAACTGACTCGACAAACTCAAACCAAAGTTGAAATCAATATTCAGAGTTATAGCCTTCACTTCAGGCCCCAAATTGAAGAAAATATCACAGCACACACTTGCCGTGAAACTGAAATAAATGGTATGTACAATGACAGTGTAAACAATAGAAGACATTTCAAAAATGATATCACTTGAGTAGCCCACCATTGACCAGCCCTCCTGGACAATCTTCCTCGTTCATCTCTTTCAGAAGAAAAGCATTCTCACCCCGATATGTAACAATTTTAAAGGGGCCTTTCCAGATATTTTCAAACTTACCATGCTTACCCTTTTCCTTGTTTCTTGCATCCCATTTTAGCACCACTTCTTCCAATTGAAACTTTTCCTCTTTGGCTTTTCTATCATATATTTTCTTAATTCTCTCTTACAGCTTGAATGTGTTTTGGAAAAACTTCTTCTCTCGTCTGCTGCAAATAGATCATTTGATTTATTCTTCTTTGCATATGATCTTCTTCACTGCCAGCTTCCTGTAGAAATTTGACCACCGGAGCTGGGAGAGAGGTAGGAAACACCGTTTCAAATCCATATACTAGCTCAAAAGGGGACATACCAATGGATTTCTTCTGACTCACTCGATCTGCCCAAAGTGCATTGACCAACTTCTTATGCCAACTTTTCTTGTTTATTTCCAGAAACTTTTTAATGATGTTAACCAAAGATTTGTTGGAAGACTCTGCCAATCCATTGCCTTGTGGATGATAAGTGGTTGAGTGTCCGTAAATGATATGATACTTGTCACAAAACTCAATCATCCTTTTTGATTTGAAAGCTGCTACATTATCAGTGATTAACTTCTTCGGACAACCAAAACGAGAAAAAATATTGTTCTCAAGGAATGAAATTATTACCGAATCTATAGCTTTCCTGGTGGGAATTGCTTCAATCCATTTCGTGAAATAATCTGTCACTGTGAGGATCCACCTATGCTGAGCTGAAGAAGCAAGATGAATCTTGCTAATGAAATCCAAACCCCATTGCTGAAAAGGGGCACTTACCTCAATGGGCTTAAGCGGCAAAGGCTGCAATTTCTGCCTCGCTTCAAAATCTGACATTCATGAAAGCTTTTGACAGTCTTATACACATCAGCAAAAAGTGTCGGCCAATAATATCCCGCTCTCAAAATCTTGTTGGCTATTGTTTTCCAAAAAAGGTGACCCGCGCAATCTCCTTTATGAAAATCCTCCATAACCTGCTTTGCTTCTTCTTCAACCAACAATTTAGAAAAACACCACCAGGATCTTTCTAATAGAGTGAATTATTCAAAATACAAAACTTAGTAGCTTTCAATTTCAGCGTTCTACTTTTATTTATAGCCATGCCGAGCGGTGGTGACAAATTTTGAAGCACATATACAATGTCTGAATACCAAGGAAAAAGCACAAAGATTTATGATACCTGAACTAATGAACTTTCCTCATTTTCCTCAGACATAACAACAATGAGATTAATGTCCAAGGTGTGAAAATTCGACTCAGCCATTAGCTTAGCCAGCCCTTGTCCTTTGATAAGCTTTGTAGGCTTTATCTTCACATCATACTCCAACAAGGCAGCAATCCATTTGCCTCGTCTCCCTTTCGGATTTGTTTGCACTAAAACATCCTTAACAACAATGTTAGGAACATAAGAAATAATATGAGAATGCAGAATATATACCCGAAAATCTTTCAACACTTTCACTAAAGCAAGAGCTTGCTTTTCAATGATGTTATACTTTAAGGCTGCATCTCTTATGGTTCAGCTGAAAAAAGCAATTGGTTTTTCATGCTAATCTCTTTTCTGCATTAATACTGCTGCCATAGTATGCTCCGAAGAAAATGAAAACAAAATAAAATCCTGAGTATAATCTGGGCTGATCAAAACCGGAGCTGAAGAAAGAACCAACTTCACTAAATTGAAATAATTTACCGCCTCCTTGGTCCACTTCACTACACTGTCTTTCTTAAGCATGTTTGTAATCTCTCTTAGATGTTTAACAAGATTAGGCACAAAGCGACATAAGAAATTCATCTTACCATTGAAGGATTGAATCTCCTTTTTGTTCCGGGGAAGATCAATTCGTTGAATAGCTTCTACTCGAGTTGGGTCAATGCGGATGCCATCCTTTGCGATAATATGACCAAGAAGTTTGCCCTCATCCATGGCAAACAAAATCTTCTTTGGATTGAGTGACACACCATACTTTCTACATCGCTTAAAAACAATCTTCAAATGGTAAAGGTGCTCTTCATCAGAATTGGAAAAGATTTTCAGATCATCAAGATACAAAACTAGAAAAACATCTTTCTCATTTGCAAATGCCATATCCATTTCTCGCTGAAATGTTGCTCCAACATTCTTCAAACGGAAAGGAATTTTAGCGTAATGGAAATTTCCCCACAGAGTGGTGAATGTTGTTTTGTCTCTATCATCCTCATGGACTAGAATTTGGTTATACCTGGAATAACCATCGAGTAGCGACATACGAGATGCTCCAACTAGTCGCTGAAGTATGTGATCCATTTTGGGCAATGGATAATTATCTTTCAAGGAAACCTTATTCAGATTCCTAAAATCAATTCACAAACAAATCTCACCTGTTTTCTTGCGGACGGGCACCAAATTGGAAATCCAATCTGAAAATCTTATAGGAACAATGATACCAGCCTTGTATAGTCAATTCACTTCCTTCTCAATTTAAGGCAGCAACTTCAGATTTATCCTTCTCAACTTCTGCCTGAAAGGCTTTTGATTTGGCTTAATTGGAATGGTGTGTTGAATTATGTTTGTATCATACGTCTTCAAATCTGAATAGTCCCAAGAAAATACATCAGCAAAATAAGACAAAAAGCTAACATATTTTTCTTTTACCTTTGGTGACAACGCTTTGGAAAATTTCACCATCTTTGGATTCTCAGTTGATCCAATGTTCACATCTTCAACTCCCTTTTCGATTGGCCGCAAGGTTGGTTTTTTAGCTACGTCATCTTGATCGAAGAGCTCCTCTAAAGGTATCAAGCCTTTAGGAATGAAATTATATTTCAACTGCAATACTTCCATCTAATTTACTTGCACATTAGTCTCACCATCATCATGCTCCATATAAATTGAAGTGTCTTTGAATTTACCTTTGTTTTGCAGAAATTCATCAATCTCATCATCATTTTGGAATACTTGCCAATACCTTTGATTGTCTGGGACAGTCAGACGATGCTTCACACGAATTTCATTTTTTTTACTTGAGTTCATTGGAATCTTCAAATTACTTGCTACCTTTGGAAGTGCATCTGCAATACCATTCTGAATATGAGGGACACAAGTCAAGGTATAGTCTGAAAAAAAATTCAAGATATCAAGAACAACATTTTGATAAGCCTGCATTCGAGGATGCTTAGCTTGGTATTCACCTTTCACTTTCTTAATTACCAACTCGGAGTCGCCATAGACTGCAATCCTCTTAGCATTCAAATTTCTAAGAATTTTCAGACCAGCAATCAAAGCTTCGTATTCTGCCTCATTATTCGAACAATCAAAAGCTAATTTATAAGAGCAAACCCTTACATTACTTGGTACCTTGTTTGGGGTGGAAAAAGGGCTGCGTACCCAAATGCCAATTCCAGCACCATCACTCCCTACTGCACCATCGAAATCCATGGTCCATAAACAATCTTCATATTCTTCCAAGTGCTGAAATTCTGTTTGCTCTATTATTTATGCTTGTTATCCATCAAATTTTTGCTGCTGTTGGAAGGTTGATTGCTCAGTGGAACTCTCAAGTTCTTGTCTTTCTTTCTTCAAAACCTCTCTAAAATTTTCTGTGATTTCCGGAATATCCTCTGCTTCAACTAACTGACTATTTAAATCATTGAAACTATCTGAATACAAAACAAAAGACTCTAAATATGTATGTACATAATTAATAGGATGATTTACCGGTTTCTCCTTGCTAGTGATCATATACTTCATCTTTTTCTCTCGATATAATATTCTCATCTGACCAAACACAGGAATGGTAGCATAGGAGAAATCAATCTGCAATTTTCCCTTCAGTTTCACTCCCCAAGATCTAGAAAGAAGCATGCCAAATCTAGGAGGAATATCCACCATAACCACATCCATCAAAACATTCTTGGTCGAAATCTGATCTAAGCTAACCACCAAATATTTGATAAGCCCAATGCATCTTACTCTGCTAGAATCGAAAGAATAAAGATCATGATACTTCCTAGTGACATCCAATCCCAATTTCTCCATAATTTCTCTCGGCATGAGATTATGAGATGCTCCAGAATCAAACATGGGATTATGTAACACAAAATCATGCAATCTAAGGCTGATATAAAAAGGAGGCACATCACTATCTAGAGACTCACCATCCAATGTTGGTCCAAATATCAACTCAGGTTGATCATCTTCCACATTCACCATATCAGACATTGGATCAAAATTCAGAATCTTAGACACCTGACCCTTATAACTGCTATTTTTTCATCAATTCAGTCAAAGGAATGGAAACTTTTAACTTAGCTATTTCACTCTCTAAGTCAAAAACTGAAGCTTTTTCTACCTCTTTGACTGGAACATGCTTCTTTTCAAATTTCTCCCTCGATACAATTGGCTGATTAGATCTTTCATTTGATGATGGGGATTTTCTAGTAGTAGGATCAACTATCTCTTCTCCCTTCTTTTGTGCAATGGGTGCATCATTCTTTGGTGCTAAAAATTCCTTTCTCTTTTGGATTGGATTTATGGGCACATCTCTATTTCTAAGTGAATATTGACGTTTCTGGGTGGACAAAGCATTCATATAACCTCTCTGATACTCATCTAACTCTTCCTCAAGAGCCGTCTCATTTGCCGAAATAAAATCCTCGTCTTTTTGTACATCTGAATTTTCTGCATACTCCTCATCTTCAGTGATAAAGGTTGGCATATCATTAGGTGTAAAGAAGTGATTCTCTTCCCCTATTACATTATCTTCATCATCTGATTCTGGACCAACAAAATTCTACTGTAAAGGTGTCTTTACCTGCTGTTGTACTATTGGTGGTTCTTGTGCTCGTTGCTCTCGTTGTTTGATCCTGAATTGTGGTTGCTGCTGGCCACAGAAGTTAGGATTTCTGATCTGTGGTTTAGGCTTATTTAGTGTGAATATTTCAATCATCTTTTCCACCTTGCAAAGTACTTGATCTGAAGTAGAAGCCTCTTCCTTTATTACGACTCTCTTTTCAGCTCTCAATCTAGCTCTCTTGTCATTCAAATTTTCTTCAACACTCATTGCAATTTTCTACATGTCTTCCAAGGTGGCGAGATCTCTTTCTCGTAATTGATAGGCCATGTCTGGATCAAAACCATCCAGAAAATTATGCAAAGCTGACCAACTATATGGCCTTAAATCATCAGGAATTTCATTGTAAACCGCATTAAATATAATACAATAATCTTGGACAGACTCACCAACATTCCGCTTGATTTTGGTATATTCAGAAGTAATTTGAAGAGGATATTTCTTTACTTCCCACTGATCTAGGAATTATCTCTGAAGCTCAGCCAATGTAGCAATACTTCTAGGCTACAAAGCTCTGAACCAATTTCTCACTTCTCCTCCAAAATTTTACACAAATAATCTCATGGTCACATTTTCTGCGTCAATTTCATGAAGGTAAAATAAATCCGCCATTTTATCCACATGTTGCTGAGCAGGAACACTTTGAGGAGTGCCATCAAAAATTGGGATCTTACCTTGATAATCAGTGGGCATGTCATCCAAGTTCTGAGGCAACACAAGAGGTGCAAATCGGGCAGCCATTTCTCTTGGTGGATTTACAATTGGATTTGGAAATATGGGAGGAGTAGGAGTAGTAGATGTATGAGGTGTGGATGGAGGTGAAACTTTTGCAGATTTTTGATCAGAGATAGATGGTTGCACGGGAATGGTATGAATGAAAGGAGGCTGGGTATGAACCTGTGAATCGAAAGTAACTGCTGATGGCCTAAGAGTTTCAGATGCAGATTCTATAAACTCAGGAACATTTGTTGCCACAATATAATTTTGAATATTCAAGATGTAACTATCAATGGATCTATTAGCCTGTTCAATTTCAAGATACTTGATGAACTCTAGATTTATGACTGTAGAACCAATATCACTTTCAGACTTAGTCTCAAACAATGAAAACTCAAATTTTTCGTCAAATTCAAGATCTTCAAGGTATTCAAACACAGCGGAACATGAATGAGATTTGAAAAGAGGAATCAAAGGACTTTCTCGACGAAGAATTCTTGAAATCAGATTGGGATTTTCATACACTGGAGGTGGATCGAGATTTGGATTTGCTCTAGTATGTCTTCTGGAAGCCAGTGTGTTGAAAATTTTTCAAATTTCAAAGGGACAAAACCAACTTGTTCAACCTATCAAATTCTAGACTCATCACCCAAAATTCTAGAACGATTTGATGTACTGGGGCAATTTAGAATTCAAGTGTCATGTTTACAAACTAGACCAGAGATTGACTGAAGCAGTGTTTATCTACTTTCGCTAATGCAAAGAAAGAGAATTTCGAAGGCTACCTGGCATAACTTCAGGCTCCGTCTGTAGCTTATAAAACAAACATTTTCTCTCCCCAGTATGGTTGCCACTATGTTATTGCCTAAATCTACCTCAGGCTGAAAGAAGGCAGAGTTCAGGGTAACATCAAACCACGCTCATTCTGGTAGCTAGCCCTACCAGAACAAGAGAGGGCTCTCCCCGGGTCAATCTCAACAAAATAATTGAAGGGGCTTGAGATGACTTCAAATAAAGGCTAAGTTTAGGCTAGTTATATAATTAAAGGAGTTTGATTTTGATTTTGGGGGTTTTTTTGGAAACAAAGGGAAAGGCAGTTTTGGGTTCGGGGATGAGGCCTAGTTTTTGTAGAGTTCTGAATGGGGCAAGGAAGGAATTTTTTTTGATTCTATGGATTGAATAAATGGATAGTTTAGATCGGTGAGGAGCTGAAGAGGGAAAGAGGCTTTCAAGAATCCTCTTCAAACAGATGAAAACATGGAAAATTAAACAAACTAAAGGCAGAGCAAAGCAATCTAATGAATTCCACCTTTATAACTCATTTTTTTAATTTAAGAAGAAAGGAGAAGGGAAGTGATACACATAAACATAAATGAACTTACAGTAACATAGAGAAAAACACCATCAAAACATAGAGCCACATGGATCCCAAAGAGTGCTACAAACCCTGGTCTATTCCTTTGCCAAAATTGCAGAGATGAAATGTACAATGAAATGCCAAGCAATCCCAAGTGTCCAACCCTGAAAATGATTGATGAATTACATGATATAGAAAAGCCTAACTCGCTCCCATGCCTCTAGGGGTCGAGCTCATCATTTTAGGATCTGTTTCAACCATATCTAAATTAGGAACTGGAAAATAGGCAATGAAACAACTTGCCTCTATATGATAGGAAACTGATTCATTCACTTACATTTCACTTTTTGGTGAATGAATCTACTAAGATGAGTAAAAATGTGCCAAAATTACATCAAATTCATGAAATTACATCAATTTACATCAAGAGTTACATGAAAAAGTCAAACTAGCCAAAACTAGGTGAAATTCTGAGCTGCTGAGTGAAAAATAGGCCAAATTTCTCTATGCGTCGCGCCTGAAATCTCTATGCATAGCAAAAGTTTGAGGCTGATTTTGAGGGCCTTCTCGAAGTCCAAATTGAGTGCAGGATAGTTCGTTGTAAATCCCTACCTGTTGAGTTTCCAACCCAAGTAGAATTTAGGAATTTGGTTGCCATTTACCCCTCCAAAAATTAAATCTCCCAACACTGCTTCCTGTGTGTGCAAAAAGTGGCAGAAAGACCATTTTTAGGGTGTTTTTGACTCTTTAGGCAACCCAAAACTTATCAAAATTCTAAGTTAATCCATAGGCATGGATAAATTTTGATGAAAAAGCTAGAAATGGAAAGTTTCCTCCAGAATAACTGCCAATTATAAGTGCGCGCCAAGTGGCGCTACGCATCGGGCAGGAAAATTTGTGTTTAGGCCCAAAAATTCAAAATTGACAAAATCTTTCCCAAATTACTTGAAATTTGGGCTGAATTCCCACCATCAAGCACTATGCTGGGCCAAAGAAGCTTCGGCCAAAATTTGGAGTCTATCATGCCTTTTACGACGCTTTAGTGCCCTCCTTAGCCTTGCTTTCAGGATCTTGATCCTTGCTCTGCAAACATGATTTCGTGTCCAATAGTGGTTCTTCATGTGCCTGAGCATGTTCTTTTCCTTGTTTTCCTTCTCCAACCACTTCTCAAGATGTATATTGACCCTCTCAAGCCAAGTCTCTGTATCAACCTCAATCTCCCGCTCAATGGGTGTCATCTCGTCTTGGCTTCTTCGGGCAACTTGCCGGTTCTCACGGATGTTTTGAAACTCCATGATTGTCTATTGATCCTCCAAATGTTTGTTCAACTGCTCCAGGTAGCTTATTATCCATTGGGCTCTCTACAACTTGACGGTCAAGGTATCGATCTCAGCCTTCTGCTCCTGAATGGTCTCTCTCAACTTTGAGCTTGGAGAGCTCAAATCCTCATAAATCAATATGAAATCAATATCCTGGCCTTCTGAAGGGCCCTCATCCTACATAGGCCTCTTACCTCTGTCCTGTACCTATACTACTGATGACGGCAATGAGACCCCTTCCACCCCGGGTGGAGATAGTACTCGTCGAGTTGCTGCAAATATGTTGGAACACCTAATCCTCCATGGGTAGGTGTGGAATGCAAAAAGTCACAATGAAGTCCAAGTGACCTTGGAATATGAAACCAAGAGTCACACCATTGTACTATAAATATACATCATGTATAATGGGAAAATAAGAAAGCCTCACGCTTATCCTTCATTGTGTTGAGTCTCTTGTGTGTGTGTGTTTATTCTTCTCATACACCATGTGTGTGTTTAACATGGTATTTAACGTGGTATCAAAGCGGGTGATTGCTAGCCCTGCTCCAAATTGAGTGAGCCATTTGTGTTTATGGCCTGTGCATATCTACACAAATTCTTGGCATTTTTGTAGCACTAAGAATTTCTGCAGCATACCTTTTGCCCCATTCAGAAAGTGGTTTTGAAGAGGAGAAACATTGGTTTTGAGAAGGAGCAGCATTCAGAAAATGGCAGCATTCGGGCATTGACTTTGAAGAAAAGCAACATTGTGCATTTGAAGGTTTTCTCACTGCTCATTCTTCCTACAATTTCTGCATTTTAATTTCTGCACCATTTTGGAGCTGCTGGAAAAGTGTTTAAAATGAGTTTCTGGAAAATTCTGGGTTTTTCCTAGAAAGAATTCTGATTTTTTCTACTGAAAATTTCTTCATCTCTGCATTTTCCTGCTGCTGGGCTACTAGAAAGATTTCTGAGTTTTCACAGAAAGATATTTTTGAGTTTTCTGCAAATTTCTAATTCTGCATTTATCCAATATTCTGCTGCTGGAAGAAAAAAATACTCTCTCTATCTCTACTAATTTAATTTAAAAAAAAAATAACAAAATAACAAGATATATATATATATATAATTCTCTGCAACTCGGCCTTACGGCCCTCGCCCCCTCGTTGCCCCCATACCCTTCTTGACCTATTCTCCTTTTTTGTTTTAAATCCCTTACACCCACTCGCTCTAACCCTCACCTCACACTCTCGGCCCACCCACCTACTCTGCTGCAGCGCTCCCTCTCTACCTAACTACCCTGCAAAGGCTGCCCCCTCCCTCCAACGCTCCACTCATCACTCCAAACTGCATTATTACCCCATACACCCCACCCTCGGCCCATTCAACTCAATCCCAACTTCACTCTACTCCTACGCTCGACCCTCCTTCCCTCGAGCTATCCCTCTGCGTGCAAACGCACCCCCTCTCCATTCCCATCGCTCTGCCTCAGCACTCGCACGGCCCCTCCCCTGTCCTACACACTGCACTCTACTCTATGCTACACCCAACCCTCTTCACACGACCCCTCTCAACACCCATACATCTCCTTCATGAACACCCCACTTGCAATTTGCCCCTCCGCCCCCTTTTCAAAAACAGTCAATTTTCTTTTTATTTTTTTTAAATTAATTCAACTTTTAAATTTTTTTATAATCCCTTTTTAATTAACCCCCTTTAATTTTAATTAATCATCTTTTTAACTAATTCCTTTCCCCCTCATCCATTTTTACTACAATCCCTCTCCCATATTTTAAATTAATTCCCATTTCAATTAATTCTCCTTTTTTTTAATTAATTTTTAATTAATTAAAAAAAAAAACAGCAAAGATAGAGGAAGAGAGGAAGAGCAGAGAGAGAAAATGAACAGCAGGAAATGAAGAGAAAATGGACTCAATACATAAAGAAAAGTGTAGATTACATTTGTGGCATTGACATAAGGGTGATTTTCTGAAAGAAGACAAGTTTGCCATCATTTTTAAAACAGCTTTTTGAATAAGGAAATTCAGCTGCCTTAAAGGCTTCTTGCACAAGTGTTTTCAGCTACACATTTACAAAATATTTTTTCAAAGATATTGACATTGTATTGTGAGTGGAATTTGCATCTTTTTCATAGTTGCAATCAGTAAATTTGAGTTTTTGATGTAACTCATTGTTGATTGACCTCCATCATTTGAGGAGCACACTTTCTACTTTGACATTTCCATAGTTGGAAATTCTTTAGAGTCATTTTTATTTTCTTGAAATTAAGTTGAATCACATTGTAAACGGGTGCATTTTCGGTTGAAGCTGACACCCTTTATTTTGAGCCTAAGTTGTTGAAAATGGCTAAAATCAATGAGGCATTAGAGTTGTTGAATGACCTCATTCATTCCAATGTTGATGACATGATAAAAATGAGCAAGAATGCTCTTTGTAATATTCAGACTTGTTTACAAAATGCACAAGAAAATATTGAGTTTTTGCAGTTGGAATCTCAGCTCCAACAAGAAGAACTTCAGCAAAAGAGTCACCATTCTGAACCTGTTTATGTTCAGAACATTTTGAAAGACTCCCATCAGCAAAAAGTCAGCAAAGTTCCAGTTGATTCCCATTCAGTTCCTTGTACTAGAGCAGATATACATGCAGATGCAGCAGCTCAGCCTCCACTTCCTAAGCCCATCATCAGAGCTTGGGAAGAGCTTGTCCACAACAAGCACAGAACTGGTCTTGGATATGACAAGGATGTGTCCTTTCATATTCTGGACTCCACAAAGCCCATCAAATTTCAGAGTGCCGGATTCCTATATGACAGTTCACCTGCAGCTGTTCCAGATCCTGCTCCACAACAACAACAGATTGAAAAATGCCAACACTGTGATCGAGTTGGCCATATGAAAGATCAATGTTTTGATCTTCATTCATGCAAGCACTATGGTCGGCACACCCATTCTTCAGATAGATGCTTCAGACACAAGCCTCCTGCAAGAACCAAGATTCATCTTGGATGGATTGCTTCTTGGCAATGGGCATCAGCAGCCAAGAAGATGTTTAAAACACATGTCAGAACTTGTTCATGGATATTGAGCAAACTTGTAGTTGAGTTATCGCCATCATCTTGTCCCTGACAGGAGGGAAAATGGTGGTCATTTACAAGCTTCGACGACAGATCAAGCAAGCCTGAGCCACAATCTCTCATTCCATGTTCAGAGTTGTAGCGAGAGACACAGTAGTCCAAGCGAGCCTGAACCACAATTCGTCATTCTAGATTCAGAGATGTAGCCAGAGACACGGATGCCCATGAGCATGCCTTCGGTTGGTGGACAACATTAAACCATCATCTTTGGTTGGTGGATAACCTAAAACCATCACAGGTAGTAGACCTCCCTTCTTTTAGGTTGAAGGTCTCCCTTTCATATATGAGGAACACTTCCTCTAGCAGAAGCCTTCAGCTTCTTGCTAGCTTTGGTTGAGTTCTAGGAAATGCTTCAAACATTCCAGAGTTGTTGGTAATCCTAAAACCATCACAGGTAGTAGACCTCCCTTCTTTTAGGTTGAAGGTCTCCCTTTTTTATGAGGGACAATTCCTCTAGCAGAAGCCTTCAGCTTCTTGCCAGTTTTCGAAGAGTTCTGGGAACTGCAACAAGTATTGCATTCCAGTGTTGGTGGTCATCCTTAAACCACCTCTTTTTTCCAACATTTCAAAGAGTTGATTTAGCCCAAGTGCTGCCATGCATACATTGCAGATTTGTATTACAACTCTCTTCTTGGACTCACACATACCCCTTCGGATTAAGCGGGGATGTTGGAACACCTAATCCTCCATGGGTAGGTGTGGAATGCGAAAAGTCACAGTGGAGTCCAAGTGACCTTGGAATATGAAACCAAGAGTCACACCATTGTACTATAAATATACATCATGTATAATGGGAAAATAAGAAAGCCTCACGCTTATCCTTCATTTTGTGCTGAGTCTTGTGTGTGTGTGTGTTTATCTTTCTCATATACCATGTGTGTGCTTAACATGGTGTTTAAAAAAATAATACTACGGTGCCTCTCCGTATTAACAATATTTAGCTGCTGATGAGCTGCTCTCGTGACCTTCGGGATGATGTGAAGGTTCACTGCATCATGGACAACCTCCGGAGGAACCTGAGGAACTGTGAAGAAATCACGGGAAATGAAATCCTCCCATGAAATGCCCTGCAATCCAAGCTGATGTACAACCACGATCTTGATGAGTGCATAGTGATAAATATTGTTGTACTGCTGCTCGGGAGTTTTCTTCTGCATAAGAGCGATCATTCTCTCGATGTTCCGGCACATGAAATAAGGTATGTTCATCATCCTCACTCTCGTGAAATGCATCAATAACCTGATATGATAGGCATAGAGGCGTGAAAACTGGCCCTCACAACTAAAGTATCTGATAATAAGTTTCATCAAAGGCGCATAAGATTCCTTTAGGAACCGAAATGGGAACACCCTGCTGAGCTGTCTCACATAGCTAGGTCTAATGTATGGTTCATAATGCACTCTGTCCACCTGCTGTCTTTTGTTCCACTGTTCACTAACATTTGGTATTCCTGTTGCTTGAGAGATGGTTTCCGGTGTCAAAGTGAAATTTACACCAGCAAGAGTTACTTGACCATCATGTAAATGCAATACAAACAAATGAGCCAAATCCTGATGATGATGAATCCTAGCAATCATCTCACAATACTGATAGCATGACTGCTCTCGAAAACATGCCATGGCAAGTGGGCAAGTCTGCAATTGAGTCAATGAAGTGGGCTCTTCTCTCACACGTTTGCCACCTTTACGAGGCCTTCTCAGTGCATGTAGCTCAGTGGTAGAATCATTATCTCTTTCATAGGATGTATCAGTGTCTGTCTCCATGATGTTTCAAGGTCTATGTTTGGCTTATATGAGAGGGAAATGGGAATTTGGTGCTTTGTTGTTTTAATGCCAAATATATGATAGTGTGAGAGGGACTGTGGGGAAATACGGTAGTGGGGACAATGGGGTTTAATCAAATGATAATTTTCCCTTTGAAAATTTGACAAACTTAGGGACAAGGGACAACCACTGAATTTTTGGGATTTTTGGGGTTTGGGAATTTTACAAATGAAATGGGAAAGGGAGAATAATAGGAAATGAAAGGATTTAGGGATAGGGATAGTGGAAATAAAATGATATGAATGGTTTGGGATATAAGGGAATAGGGGAGAACTGTAATGATATAATAAATAGTGATGGGAAAGGAGCAACAGGTGGGGAATGGAGTTGGAGTACTTGGCACCAAAATCAAATTTTAAAACTTCAAATTCAAAACCCTTAGGAGAAAATTTTAACAAGGTGATAGGGTTTATGGTTTTGACCTTCAAACTCTCATATTCCCTTTTCAAACAAACCCAAACATTGACTAATATCAATTTCAAAGTCTCACAAACTTACTTGAAACATAGGAGGCAGATTCGTTTTGAAATTTGAGAGAGATGGCAACAAATTAAGTGTTTCGGCCCTGTGCGCCGCGCGCACAACCCAATGCGCTGCGCTCTCTGTGTGCGTCGCGACCGTTCATAAATGCACGACGAAAAATGGCCCTATGCGATGCTCCTGGCTTATGCGTCGCGACCTCCACCCAGTGCGCTGCGCAGGTAAACTCACCAACAGTTCGGCCTCCAACACTGATTTCGCCCTCCACAATTTGTCTTTGGCCCTTTGATGACTCTTGGTATGCAAATGAATTATGAAAACACAAAAATATCTTTTATACCATAGAATTTTATTTTTTATTTGAAAAAAAACCAATTTCTAAAGTCTGAAAACTTTGGCACTTTTTGAATAGACTCTGTTTTTGTTTCCTTTGATTTTTGAACTGATGATGAATCTCGTGTCTGTTTTTTGCAGGGATAGCTGGCATGGGATTTTGGCAAAGGTGACCAGGGCTGCGCCTGAATAACTTCATGTTGAGGAGGTAAATCCCCTCTGCGGACAGAGGCGATCCCTACTAGCCCAGCAGGGGTCTAGCAACAATCAAACAATGCTATGACGCAGGTTCCTAGTTACGAATGAAAGACTTGGAATAGAAGCCTACCTGGATTCCAACGCTAGGATCTGAAGAAGAAGCGTCCCCGTTCCTCAGCCTCGGCAGATCACAATCCCTCCACGATCTCCGCGGATGAACACCTGCACATGGAAGAAACGAACAGATACAAGCATAAAATCCGACACACGTAACTAAACATCAGTCAGAAAGGATGTTACTCGCATTAACATGATGGAAAACGGAGTGGAACCATAATTGTTACACCATTTTTTGGTCATCTAACCTACCATCATTAGATGGACCCAAGTACACCATGTAAGACCAATTTTACCCTAAGTAAAATTGCCTTCACTATGTTAAATAACTTAATAAACCACATTTATTAGGTTATTTATGGTCCAAACAGGAAACCCCAAAAGGAAATATTAAACAAACCTATATTTGTTTGATTTTTCTCATGGAATAATTAATTAAACCATAATTTAATTATTATTCCCAGTCATGTTTAACCCAAAAACAAAGAAATTAATTAGATAAACCTTTATTTATCTTATTATTTTCTAGGAATAATTATTTAAATCTTATCTAGATAATATTCCTTGTTAAATATGACCAAATCACCCACAAATAATTAAATAAATCATTATTTATTTAATTATCCTTCATAAATCATTTATTTATTTATTTTCACTAATCAAGGGATTTGACCCAAGTCAAACACCCTTTCCCTCCAACAAATAATAATAAAATATTCCATAAAGGTGGATCTAGATTTGGTTAACATTATTTTAATCATGCACCAAGATCTAGAATGACCCAATATTTTGTTATAAATAGGAGGGTTCTTCCCCATCATTCCTTACCTTTTGTTGCCTACTAGATCACTCTGGATCTATACACTTGGTCTCATTTTTCATCATTTTGCTCCCATTGAGCTTCATTTTTGCATTGGGTTTTCTACACCTACAAGAGAGAGAAAGCTTAGATCTGAAGTGCTGAGGACTACAAAGAACCCATCCCATTGAGGAGAGCTAGATACACCTTCTTGTTTTCCTCCCAGGTGCCCTGTAATATAAAATTCTTTCAAAAAATTGTGTTCTTGTCTTATCTGTTGGATGCATGGAGTAAACCCTTTACTTTACTGCTTAATGTCTTTCCATACATAGATCTTGTGTTTTGCATCTATTTTCTTGTCTAACTAATCGCAAATCTGAAGATGTTTGGCAGCCTCTATTGTTGTTAGGGCTATTAGTTATGCGTAGCTAAAGTGGTTCTTTTTCGTACACTTCGACGAAGAATACATACTAACAAATGGTGACTCCACACGGGTTTTAAATTACGACCGCTGTCGTTTTTCCTATTCCTGCATATCCAGCTACTTCAGACCCTAGGGTTTCTTTTCAGCTTTTTTTTTTTCCTATTTTCATGTGGTTTTTTCCTCATAAAGCCCTCAAACATTAAAATTTCTAACTTCCGTGTGTTTCTGGCCCTATTGCGCAGGTGACCGACATCAGCCGCAGCTGAGACGACATTTTTTTTCTGAAATCTGCCGCCGAGAGTCCCGGAAGTGCAGGTCGCACTTTTTGGCCCAAAAAGTGCGACCTCAAGCCTCAGGTCACAGAAAACAACCCCAAAACTGCGACCGGAGCGAAAAACTGGTCAAAAACCGCGACCTGGACTTTTTTCTGCTGTTTTTCTGAACTTTTTCTGGGTTTTTCTAAAGCTTCTGTCAGGGTTTTCCAGCCTCTGTCTCAGCCCGTTTCGACTTGTTTCTGATCTGCTTTTGCTCATCTAAGTGGGAACCTAGCCCCCTAGGGCTTCAGTACCCTCCACTTTTGGTGGAAGAGTTTTAGCTGTTTCAGGTGTCTGATTTTTCAGAGTTTCAGCCTTCCCTTTTTCAGATCTGATACCTCATCCTCAGATCCCTTTTAATCAACTTTTCTTCCTTTCAAATCACCTCTTGTAGTTTTGTTTGGACCCCCCTTTAGGACCTCATCCCTGTCCCTTCCGCTTTTTGCTGATTTCCCCCTTTTTCCAGCCACCTTGCCTCTGCCTCTTGGCTGTGATCTGCGCCTCTTTTTAGCATTTTTATCCCCTAGATCCCTGTCCCTTTTGACCCTAGATCTATTGGCCTCTTTTTATGTGTGTTTCGAATAGATTTTTGCCCTCTCTTAGAGTAGTTTTGAGAGACCCGCCTTCTTGGGTTAGATCGATGCATAGTTAACTGTTAAATGTTCTGTTATTTCAGCAATCTATATTGTTCTCTGCAGATTTCTTTTCAGTTACGCAGCACACTTTTTCTTGCTCTCAAAACGAAAAGGGTTTAAAAATTAAAATTAATGCACATCACACACTAACCCTAAGTGAAGAAGCGCATGGTTAACACCGCCTGGCAAAGACTCTAAAATCAATTGTCACTGCACCTTATCTGCCCTTGACATTACTTGATTCTGTCCCTTTCTGCCCTTGCCGGTTTCCTTCTTCCTGTCACCATTGCGCCCCCACGACACCTTTCCCGGAGACTTCTTGGCCTTCACCCTCCGTTTCCGGTTGATCGACCTGCTCCGCCCCGCCGTCGCCGAGCCAGTCCTCCTCCGACTCCTCTTCTGATTCTTTGGGTTCTCCTTTTCCTTCTAGGTTCTCCCCCTGTCACCTTCACTATGTCTGGTCCAGGGCCTAACGCTAGTGGAGCTCCCGGCCCTAATGCCGGAACTACTACTAGCGGAACCACCACGGGAACTACCTCGCCTACACCCTTGCTCCCCTTCTTGGCAGGCCTCAGCCTCCCAGATTTGGACCGGTTGATAAACGACCCTATACATCATGACGCTAGTTGGCCTGCTATGCCGACAAAGCTCCCTTCCGACATCCCAAAGTTTGAAGGTCGTGCTGGAGAAGATCCTTCAAATCATGTTCGATCTTTCCACATGTGGTGTTCATCTACCTCCATTACTAATGACTCTGTTTGTCTTCGATTGTTCCAACGCACGCTTACAGGCGAAGCTTCTAAGTGGTATGTTGATCAACCCACTTCCTCCCATACCACCTTTGCAACTCTTGCCCGGGCTTTTTTATCTTACTTCCAGCTTCCCCTTCGTTATGACACTGGTATCGAACTCTTGAATTCCTTCAAGCAAACCTCTTCGACCTGCCTTTCTACCCATGTCCAGGAATGGCGAAGAAGATGGAGCCTATGTCAATATCCTACCTTCGAAGACCGTGTCTACATGGACTGGTTCCTTAGATCTCTCTTGTCCCCTATCGGGAAAGATGTCGCATCACATTTTCCTCAAACCGAAGAAGATGCCCTCCAAATGGCGTTAAAATATGACCTGATCTACGCTCAGACAGGTTATGATCCTACTGTCCTACCTGATCTTCCCCGACCCGGTGATGCCCATACACTGGGGGCACCTCATGCCGCCGGCAGTATCATTGGATCTATCTCTCATCCCTCCGCTCAACCTCTCATGAGCTATGGTTTTCCTGGGGGAGGGGGCACCACTTCCTGCACTTCTCCCCCTCCCGGTAGCACGCATCCAGGATTCGGCACGCCTCATCCTTTCGCCCAACCTCCTGCGTACCTCAATTTTTCCCAACCTAACCATTACCCTTATCCGCAGCCTGGTGCGCCAGCTCCTCCAGCATATGCACTTTCGCCTCCCTTGCCTCCCCAACCTCTGCAACAGCTGTCACCGCCCCCTAAAGAGCAGGTGGACGCACCGCAGGGATTCATGGCTACCCAACCACCTGACGGACGGGTGGCCACTTCACCTTCCCCTTCTGGTTCCTCCCATTACCAGATCCTCATGATGAACTCTGATCCACCTCTACCCATCGACCTTAACCTTCAAACTCGGTCCTGCCAGTATCCCAAGCCTCTCGCTCAGTCTTCCCCCGAGCCTCCTTCTTCAGGTTCTACAGAGCCTCTTTCGACAACCAATGGTCCCTTACATATCCCTCAGCCCAAAGTTGAGGTTCATACCAAGATTCCTAAAGGACCATTACGCCGAAATGCTGCTTCTGGTCGAGCTGCTCATTCGTATAGCATAGTAGATGATTTGGCGCAATCTCCTGCTGCCATTTCCACATTGGAACTCCTCCAATCGTGCCCTTCCCAAAAGAAGGCTCTGCTATCTGCCCTGGGCGATGTAGATCCTGCTGATGACCAAATGATTGTTTTCGATGCCACTCAATCGGACCATCCTCCTCTTCCTCCTTCCGTCGCCTTCCAAATCCCCGTCAAAATCCGGAACGCCAACGTGTCCCGGTGTATAATTGATGAGGGGGCATCCACCTGTGTGATGTCCGCTTCGGTTTGGAAGCAACTCGGATCCCCCGAGCTGGCCCCTTCCACGATCACCCTTCGAGCGTGGGACGGTCATGCCTCCCAGCCCATTGGCCTATTTCGTAATTGTCCTATCACCCTCGCCGGTAAGACTGTTTGCGTTGACGTCGAAGTCATCGACGCCCCGCTAGACTACAACATTCTATTGGGGTGAAGCTACACCTATGCTATGTCTGTTGTCCCATCCGCGGTTTTCCGCAAGATGTCTTTCCCCCATAATGGAAAGATAGTCACCATTGACCAGTTGACATATCATGAGCCAAAATCTCAGACCTCACCTGAGACGACCATCTCTTCTGTAGCCAACAAGCAAACCGTCGACTCCTTGACCAGTGTCTCCCCCGGCGTTTACAAGGATTCCTCCCTGCTTGGAACTTTCCCTAGTCTCCCCCCTCCTCCTATCTCTGACCCCAGCTCATCGAATGTTTGCATGATGCAATCGTCTCGGGCTGCTCTCAAGCAACCTGCTTCGGCTAGTCAGCAACCTTGCCCTTCGCAACCTGCTCTTAGCCCTTCACCTGCGGTTGGTAGTCATGAGCCCCTTTATCCCCTTGGCACGGTTCCTCCAGGCCTTAGCCATTTAGGAGCCGTCCCACCTGGCCATGCCCCCTCTGGTCAGATACCGTTCCTAGCTCCTCCACCAGGAGTGCACACGGTACCAGTCATGGCCACCCTCTCTCTTCCTAACTTGACACTTGGGATTCCCGTTTGGTACCTTGATCCTCCAGCCCCCACCTTGCTTGGTCAACCCAAACCTTATATCGCTTTGACCCCGGTTCAACCGGTCCCCATGGCTTCTCCCGTTGCATCAGTGCCTCAGTCACTTCAACAGGAACCACCTCCTGTTGCGACCGCTTCGGGTAAGAAGGGAAAAGCTCGCAAGGGGGCATCAAAGGACAAGGCTGCCCCAACAAACCCTGCTCCTCCTCAGCCTCCAAAGCATACCATCCAGGGTGCTTTGTGTGATGTTGTCGGTCCCGGCTCCCATACCTGTCCTGAATTACTTCATCTAAAGCCCATGGTTAATGTCACGTTCCCTGAGTCCGCGGTCCCAGAAGCCTCTGTTCCTTCCACAACCGCGGCCAAGAACCCCAAGACTATTCACACCAACCACCCCCGTGCTTTGAGTGATCTCCATGGCCATCACACCCATATTTGTCCCCGCCTCGAGGACTTCCGCACCTCTATTGCCGCAGTCCACCAATTCGAGGCCAAGCGCAATGAGTACACCTCTCCCATATTTGTGCATTCTGCTTCAGCAGAACTACCAGATATGACTGCTCCCATTGACATTCCCCCTCCTGATGTCGAGATGACGGAGCCTTCATCCAACATTTTCTACCTATCATCATCCATGAGACCCTCGGGGACCATTCCATCTGAATCCTCCCCTGTTGTTTCGCTTGACCTTTCTTCAGCGATCATCTTGGGCTCAACATCGGTAGATCCTTTATCTACTTACTCTTTGGTCACCCCTTGTGACGATGCGCATGTGAACCTCTCTTCTCATGATGATGATTCAGGTCGCTTCACCACGTCCGGTGGTCCTTCTTCCACCAGTCACCCCATATTTTATCACGATGACGACATTATGGAAGAAATTCCCACCCCTGACTTTATATATTCCCCCTTACATCGAACCCATGTGTTCACACCACATCCACCTTGTGGCCATTACATCGAAACCCAATGTTTGGGTAAGGGGGCACCCACATTTGAGAGACCAAGAGAAGCAATTCTCCATAACTCTCCTAGTGTATATGGTCGTGTTGACTTTAGTACCATTATTCTTCCACATTTAGAAGAACCTCTAAAGTCCCATATCACTTCCGATCACTCTAGGGATGATACCTCTTATCGTTCCCTCCTCTTCCGTCAACAACCCAGTCTCTTAGACATTATTGTTGACCAACCTATAACTTTTCTACAAGAGCATCAGTTCATTATCTCCAAATCCTCTTTTTGGGATAGTGACACCAGGTATGCCAACTCGGAAACTTAAAGTCCATTTGATCCCCATATGCAGTACCAAAAGAGATTGGTAATCCTCCATTTCCTTTCTCAAACTGCATAACCATAACGAGAACAAATGGCACACCACATCATTAAAATGTGTTTAGATTCCCCTTTTTCTAAATACATTTTGGCATGACCACACCATGCTCGGGGGCACCCATGCCCCTCACCCATAACCCTCCTCACCTCGTTTTTGGAGAGGAGGCTGTCTTACCAATCGAGTGTAAAACCCCTTCCCTTCATCTGGCTGTTGAACTTCTCCCTGACACCCAACCTCTAGAACAACGACTTATCATGCTTGAGCGTGCTTCTGAAGACCGTCGTGTTGCCTTGCAAACCATGGAAGCGGCCAACAAACACACCAAAGTTCCGCATGACCGAAAAGTCCAGCCTCGTACCTTTCACGAAGGCGACCTTGTTCTAGTATATGACCAGGCCCACGATGTCCTTGGTCATGGGAAGTTCGACTCATTATGGCTAGGCCCTTACATCATCAGTAAGGCGCTCGGTAAAGGGGCATACCTCTTAGAGGATTTCGAAGGCCATCCCCTTCCTAGTCCTCGCAACGCACTCTATATTAAGAAATATTACCCTTAGCATTTCCCCTCTGAAATGCATGTTTTATTTTCTTTTAGATAGCCAGCATCTGTTTTTTCATTTTTCCTACTTCACCAGGACCCATTTCGTCCACGAGAAGTTACCTCACCTCCATTTAAAATCGAATTTCCTCACGCCACTTGTACTTGGGGCACCATATTGCCCCCTTACTTGTCCATGTTCGTGTCGATTTTCGTCATGAGTTCCCACCTTGTACTCATGCTTCCGAGGTCCCCCATTAGGGCCTTTACTGTGTGGCAGCACCATCGAGTCGCCCTTGTTTAGAGCATCCAAGTTGAGTCATCATTGCATCCACGGAGTCTATACCACGTCCCTTTGCACCCCACTATAGCCCTCCACCCTTCATTGCTTGGTCTCTCTCTTGTGTCGCACATTATGACCTTCAGTCTCACTGTCCCCTATCCCTTATAATCTTGTGTCAGTGGCTGCCATGTCATCCATGCTCTTTATTCTCTAACAAGGGAAGTCGTCCATTCGCTACTCAGTCCTTCCCATTTCCACTATCGTCATTAGTGTCAGTCTGTCCGTCGCTCTATTGTTTTCTCTCGTGCCTTAGTTGAGGATCTCTCATTGCCTCACCTATGGCGGACCTCCTTCTGTCGACATTAGCACATGCATTCCAGAAGCAAGGTCTAGAGGGCGGTGTACCTTGGTTCCAGCTTCCACTCTTGTTCGGTGCCTCGGATCAAGCAGGGGGATCTCTCATTTCCCTTTGACTTGATTGTTTCTCCAGCTCCTTTCAGCATGATCGAGATTCGTATACTTGACGGTCCAGTGACCCAGCAACAGCTCTTGATGATTCCCGGGTGTGTGTGAGATGTATCAACCCTCATGAGGGGGTGGCCCTGCAGGTAGCCCCCCACATGCCCGGATGACCTCTTCTTTGCAGCCTTTGATGCCGCTCCAGATTTTGATGATGTTAGCCTTAGCCACTTGCAGCACCTCCTTGATTTGCATGTATCAGTCAGATTTTGTGAGCCCTTCCCCATTTACAGGGGGCATTTGGGTTGTATTTATCTCATGTACTCAGATGTTATTGTACTAGTCCTGGATGTTATCCCAGGCACAACATGTATGTGAGACTCTTCATTGTATTCTTATCTGGCTCCTGATTATGCCAGCTGTACTTTATGGTTCGGTCCCTTGTTTACTGGACACACTATTCTTTTGTACTTTGTCTCGGCGGGCATAGGTATGCCTCCCCCGCCGCCTTCAGCACAGGTACCCTCTCATAAAAAGAGACTTGTTTCACCTGCGAGTCTCGTCTCCTCAGGGTCTAGTCCTTCAGCACACTATCTACCTCACCTTTCTCTCTCTGACTTCCCTTTTGTTGTCTAGTGTTCGAGTTCTTACAACGTACTTCGGTCATACGATTTGCTCCTGACACTCGCACGCTGGGGGGCAATATGTTACACCATTTTTTGGTCATCTAACCTACCATCATTAGATGGACCCAAGTACACCATGTAAGACCAATTTTACCCTCAGTAAAATTGCCTTCACTATGTTAAATAACTTAATAAACCACATTTATTAGGTTGTTTATGGTCCAAACAGGAAACCCCAAAAGGAAATATTAAACAAACCTATATTTTTTTGATTTTCCTCATGGAATAATTAATTAAACCATAATTTAATTATTATTCCCAGTCATGTTTAACCCAAAAACAAAGAAATTAATGAGATAATCCCTTAGTTATCTTATTATTTTCTAGGAATAATTATTTAAATCTTATTTAGATAATATTCCTTGTTAAATATGACCAAATCACCCACCATTAATCAAATAAATCATTATTTATTTGATTATATCCCAACCACTTCCTTAAAAAGATAAATAAATCATTTATTTATTTATTTTTCACTAATCAAAGGATTTGACCCAAGTCAAACACCCTTTCCCTCCAACAAATAATAATAAAATATTCCATAGAGGTGGATCTAGATTTGGTTAACATTATTTTAATCATGCACCAAGATCTAGAATGACCCAATATTTTGTTATAAATAGGAGGGTTTTCCCCATCATTCTCCACCTTTTGTTGCCTACTAGATCACTCTGGATCTATACACTTGGTCTCCTTCTTCATCATTTTGCTCCCATTGAGCTTCATTTTTACATTGGGTTTTCTATACTTGCAAGAGAGAGAAAGCTTAAATCTGAAGTGCTGAGGATTACAAAGAACCCATCCCATTGAGAAGAGATGGATACACCTTCTTGTTTTCCTCCCAGGTGCCCTGTAATATAAAATTCTTTCAAAAAAATTGTGTTCTTGTCTTATCTGTTGGATGCATGGAGTAAACCCTTTACTTTACTGCTTAATGTCTTTCCATACATAGATCTTGTGTTTTGCAGCTATTTTCTTGTCTAACTAATCGCAGATCTGAAGATGTTTGGAAGCCACTATTGTTGTTAGGGCTATTAGTTATGCGTAGCTAAAGTGATCCTTTTTCGTACACTTCGACGAAGAATACATACTAACAATAATCATAGTCATCTATTAAATGATAAACGAATAGAAGTTACAACCAAGTTCTGACGTCGCAGCCTCCTTCGGACGGGTCTCCGGTCGTCCACGTCTCGCAAAGCTCGCCAAGGAAAGGGAAAACCTCTCCAGAGTCGCGTAACAATGGTCTCCTCACTTGAGTTGGCCTTAAGGGAAAGAAGGGATTCTTTACAGCACAAAGGCACTTGGGAATAGGGAGATGCAAAGCTTCAGCACTTCTAGACTAGCTTGCCATGGATTTGAGCAGGCTTTTATAGATGGGGAAGGAGGGAGTTGGGATCCCTATTATTATGGGATTGGCCCTATCAACAAGGAAGGTTCCATGGAAGGTGGCAAAACCACTTCCCTTCCATAGAACTCCCGCGGCCAAACCTCCCAACTCAAGATAGGCAATGGTTGTGAGTTTGTTTGAACTCAACTTCCGCCATCCATATTTAAAAAACAGTCCCTAAAATGGGTGGCGCGATTGCTGCTCTATGACAGAGCGCCAAGTGGCGCGACCTCTTTACAGGATTTCCCGGATTGGCGCGAGCACTTAACTGTCTACCCGCGCCAATGCAAAAAGAGCTGTTTTTCATGAGTTTTGCAAGGAGATGTCTCAAGGGAAAATAAAGCTCATGCTCAGAGGGATGCATTGATGATGTTTTCAAAGCATGAAAATGTTCACAGGTCACGGAATGGGTCCTCCATTGTGCGGGACGGGGAATGGTAAGGACGGTGACAAATTACTGTGTAACACTTCACAACTGAAAAACTTTGAAAATTACATTGCATTTATTACAAAAGGATAAAATAGACAAATTTTCTTCAAAACAGAGTTTTGAAGAAAAATCATTATCAAGCATTATGACGATGAAACTTTTGCGATGAAAACTTATTTTGAACCTCCCCCATGTGCCTTCTGACATTATTAGCCATTTTGAAGACTAAATTAACGAAACCCTAGACTTAATGAGATCGAAACCCTAAAATGACTCTTTGTTGACCAAGGGACCAAACATGATTGTAAATGATTTCGATGAACAAACACGAACCAATAGGTACATGACATGAGGGATATGAGAGAAAGGACCCTACCATCAGATGATCCATGCTCCTAACGGAATGCAGCTGACTGAACTGAATGAGACACCTAAAATGAAATGCAACAAGAGAAATTTTGATCTCTGATGGAGGGATGAAGATACCGACTCTAACAGCAATACGAATCCTTATTGCTTTGGTTACTCTTGAGAGAGTATGGATTAAATTTATCCCATACATTGTGTTGTGGCTCGTTTGCAATATCCTCTATTTTTAATTTTCAAAAATAAAATAAAAAATAGAAAATTATCAAAATATATGTTAAAGCATAAGGTTTCGAGTACTTTAGCATAAATATGTAATATTAATTACATTAAGTTTAAATTTTAATACTTTAAGCCTTTGTGGAAGTGGGTCCCAGCACACAGAATAAAAATCAAGCATGTTATGGAGCGGGATCCGATGATTTATTAGACAGGGAATAAAAATGTCAACCCAGGAGCACTTTCAGCACGCGGGTTAATGAGGAGGGTGCTTCCGCAGTTGACCCTGTTGACTGCGGGGTCGATTAAGATCAACGGTCAAGATTCACTATGGGGACATGAACCCGAAGAGCTATCCGTATCTTGAGACCTCCTGCAGTGACATAAGAAACGAGTTGGTGAAAACTATCATCCACGTCGGGGTATTCTTCAATGGTCTTTTGGCAGATATTTTCAACATTTAATTCTTAAGCCCACGCCACCTATTTAATATGGAATCTCATTTTTGTAAGGTTATTATTATTACTTTGTATCTGAGGTTTTTTCTACACTGTGTCTTTCCCTGTTGTCTGCCACCCTGTCTATTGTCTATCACCCCAAGCTAAATTATGGCCAAGCGTCCATCCCTTTCAGGTTCTTCCAGTCAAATTCCTCTCATGGACTCTGAGAGGGACATCCATGATATTGTCTATTCTCTAGACCACATTTCATTTTATCAATAGGTCTGTTTAAATGAAAAAGTTTCTCCAATTTACATCGCCATGGTTAAAACTGATGTATTGTCTGCATGCATTCCAAGAACACACCTTTTTCCCGAATTTGTGTATTGGCTAGTGTCTGTCATGTACCCAGGAAAGTGTTTTGTAATGAATTATCAAAAAGAAAATGTTCTGTAAGTCTCAGCCCAACTAATTCATCAAGCTCTGTGTTACCCTGAGTGAGAGTCGTATGTCCAATTCACTGATTATTCATTGATGGCGCATTATGATAGCCTTGCAGGTCAAGATTTCAACCAGTTCATCTTTTTTTTTGAAGCCATATACAAAGAAGTTTGCAACTGATAGTAAAGAATTATGTATGGAGTTTTTTGATGTAGAAGTCAGACTTGTGTTGAGGTGAATTTCAAATATTTTGGGAAATGACGATGACAGTACAATAGACAAATCAATTCTGGGAATGTTCGCCTTGCTGATGAAGGCATGAGTAGTGTTGGATATCCCTTCTTATTGGAAAAAAGTTGTCAATTCTCAGCTTATGAGTTTATCACTGACGGGTTCATTCAGGTTTCCCTCTCTTGTTATTTATCTGTTTTTATATCAAAATGTAGAAGAATTCATGCATCTTGGGTTAAATATAATGGATATGAATAACAAGAGGCAGTCAGTAGTATTTTGGACTAACATAGTAAGGAAAGAATAGAATGAGGAAGGCTTGTTTGAATTTGCAAGTCATCTTATGTCTACTGCATATATAATTTTGAATGGAATCTCTCCCCCATGCTTCCTGCCAAAGGATCAAGAGTTCTTGCAACTGCGGATGAATTGTAAGTTTGGTGATTGGTATGTCTTTGAAGATTATTCTGAAATTAGACACTATGGAGCTGGTGTGGAACCTTATAGGCTTCCAATATTTGTGTAAATGAGATTATTTTCTTTGGAATTCATTAGGCAAAGTTTAAATGTTGATCAAATCCATTTTGTGCCTATGAAGAAAGTTCATATGTTTAAATTGCCAATGACTGTTGGTCTTTTTATAGTTAATATGAGATAGGGAACTGATGAAATCATTAAGATGTTAGATGAGATGCACTTATTGTTAGGAGATAAGTGGTCTTATGACCCTCATAGTGTGATTTATAATAGGAGAATTGAACATAGGTATTCAACATTCATTTATGAAAGTAGACCTGATGTAGAAAAGATGGAAAATAAGGGTTTTTTAAGTTCTGTGAGCTCAAATGTACAAAATTTTGTCATATCGGAGAAGTCAAATAAGAAAGGTAAAGAAGCAGTGATTGATTCAGAGGATGAAGAACATAGGACTGAAAAGAGGACAAATCTCAGTGAGGATTTTGTAGATGCTCAACCTGGTTTCTCATTGCAATTAGGAGATGAGAAAAATGTTCCTGTTTCACCAAAAATGCATGAAAGCACTCAGGAAAAAGTGCCCTTAATTAAACAAATGTTTGCTTAGATTGTAGAAAGAAATCAAAAAATGAAGGCAAGCATGGAGGCTCAAGCTGAGTACCAGATAACCCCAGAGAAAACAAGATTGCTAACTGCAATGGATCTTGAAAAGGATCAATTTAAGATTGCCCTATCACATCCCTCTAATATGTCTATTGGTTCATCAAATAATTTTAATATTGTGAATCTAACTGTAGATGTAAAGAAAATTCCATTTCTTGAGAAAGTGAATATGCATATGAAAACAGGTCAGCTAATTATGAATGACTTAACCAAAACCAATGCAATGGAACTCAAGGCTGAAAACATGCCTGGAAAAGTTATCAAGCAATTGAAGTTGGAGAAAGCAAATTCCATGGCTTTAAAAATCCAGAACGAAGAACTTAAAAAGATTATTGTGAAGATTGGGGTAGATCCCAATGACAGGTCTGCTGTAAAGAAGCTTATGAATAGTGTTGAATTAGAAATCTCTGTGCTGAAGGAGAAATTGAAATTTCCTATAGGAGAGCACTCCATGGCAGCAGAGGTTGCTAAAGTAGAAAATGAGAAAGAGAAACTTCTTCAACATCTCTTGCAAAAGGAAGAAGAAATCAATAAATTAAATAAAACTACATTATCATTGCAGAATCACATTGAATCTCATACTTGTACTTTTTTTCCATCTGTTAATGAAGATTGTTGAGGAGGTAAATCCCCTCTATGGACAGAGGAGATCCTTACTAGCCCAGCAGGGGTTTAGCAACAATCATCAAATGCTACAGTGGAAGTTCCTAATTGCGAATAAATAAGCCAATGATAGAGGCCTACCTGGAGTCCAGTGCTATGATTCATAGAAGAGACAGCGTTCCCATTCCTCAGCTTCGGCAGATCACGATCCCCACGATCTCCATGAATGGACACCTGTACATGCAAGAAACAACACGAATACAAGCATAAAATCCAGAATGCGCAACTATATATCAGTCAGAAAGGATATAACTCATTATTAACATAAGCGAAAAACAGAGTGGAACCATAACCAGTAGTCATTCATTAACAAACAATCGAAAGAGAGTACAACCAATGTTCTGACGCCGTGGTCTCCTTCGAAAGGGTCCCCAGTCGTTCACATCTTGCAAAGCTCGCCAGGGAAAGGGCAAGTCTCTCTAGAGTCTCTCGACGATAGTCTCCTTACTTGAGTCAGCCTTAAGGGAAGAAAGAGGGCTCTTACAGCACAAAGGCTCTTGGGAATTTGGAGATTCAAAGCTTAGGCACTTCCAGACTAGCTTGCAATGGCAATGGGCAAGCTTTTATAGAAGGAGGAAGGGGAGTTGTGATCCCTATAATTGTGGGATTGGCCCTATCATCAAGGAAGCTTCCATGAGAGGTGGAAAACCACTTCCCTTCCATGGAACTCCCGGAGCCAAACCTCCCAACTCAAGATAGATAGCGGTTTCTGAGTTTGTTGAAACAAAACTTCCACCTTTCTTATTTAAAAAACACTCCTTAAATTGGCTGGCACGACTGCAACTCTGGGACAGAGCGCCAGTTGGCGCAGCCTCTTTGTAGGAATTTCCCCATTGGCGCGAGTGATGAACTGGATACCCGCGCCAATGCAAAAAGGGATGTTTTTATGGTTTTTTGCAAGGAGATGTCTTTAGGGCAATTGAAGCTCATGTTTAGAGGAGTGCAATGATAATGGTTTCAAGGCATGACATTGGTCACAGGTCACATAATGGGCCCTCCAATGTGTGGGACGGGGAATGGTAGGGAAGGTGACAAATTATTGTGTAACAGATGCCCCCTAAAGCATGAGGCCCGAGAGAGAGAGAGGGGTGAAATGCTTTACGAGAACGTGTCCAACTGAAGCTCTGCCGTCGGAAAACCTGCGTGGAGAAATACAACTGATATCTCAAGTACATGATGTATATGTGGTATGGACGCATCCATCCAAAACAGAGTATACAATAATCCAGATCCAAGGTATGGTCGCAGCCATCCAGTGAGGATCGATAAATAAACTCAGGTATGATCGCAACCATCCAGTCATGTAAATAATAATCCACAAAATCGCAGCCTGGATTACAACAGACACAATCCAGGGTCTTGCGCTCCATCTCGACCCAAACGAAGTACAAGTTCAAGCATGCGAATATGTGAGCTGAAGTCAAACATGCAAGAACATCGTCTGATTACCAGCCAATGATGAGAGTTGTTAACAGACGTGAGAGGAACCACCAATAATGACGATGGCCCTAAAGGTACTACAGCTACAATCTACGGCATGTGAATCAATGAGCTGGTGTCGAACACCTATAGAATCACTCGATCGGAGGCCAATGATGAGAACCTCATGTCGAATGCAATGAACCTACCATTGAGGCATGCAGGCTCCAAGGTACCATAAAGGAGTCTCTAGATCAGCTTCATGAATAATGAGCTGAAGTCGACAGGAAGTGACCTTGATCGAAGGTGGGCCATAATGTTTCCCACATCATCGACACGAGACAGAGGAACATGATGTTTTTGTTGTGAATGAGGATCATACGAGAATCAGAGGAAGGTTGATATTTTCAGAGGTCAACTTCTCTTGAACATATAAAGGGCACGACAGTTGACTTGGCAGTATTTGACATCAATGGATCAGAGGTCATGGTGACGAGGCAATGAACAAATGAGAGGTCAAAAGGGATTATCCAAACCCATGGAGGCAAAGTGAGGAAACGAGATGAGATGTCCCCAACCTGACATGAATGCAGACAAGTGCCATGTTCAAGAGCGACATACTGCCGACACGACAATGATGATGGTTCCACTTTTCCCCCACCATTTCTGGTGAGTACCCTAATTATTTTTGATAACAATCTTGAAGGGGATAGCATATGCTTGTAATATAAGTCCGCCCTTCGGGCGAATCCATCCTAGTGCATTTAATGATTCCTAGGAAGGAGGAACTCGGAGAACATCATTTCGACTAGATCTGATGTCATCAGGGTTTAACGAGTTTGACAAAGGAAGAACTCGGTGTCTTTTCATGTTTAGAGAGTTTGAAAAGACGGCAGAAAAGTAAACTCCAAAGGTCCCTTTTTGTAAATAGTTCGTCAAATCCGAAAAGGTAGAAAACAATATCCGAGGAAACCTCCTAGTCGTGATAGGCTAGGGTATTGTTTTTTCGTAATCAATCTATCCCAACCTGAAAAAGGGGTAAACGTATACTGGGTAGATGTCGATTCGTGTCCACTTTAACGAGATCGAAATGACAAGGGCCTCGGCAATCTTTTCATGTTTAGAGAGTCAGAAAAGAGCTGAAATATGACTCCTCCTGGAGGAACGAGTGGTAGAAAGGGTAGCTATTGGTTCCGGTAATGGTGGAACTGCTCAAAACATGTAAAGGTCAAGAGGCTGGCTAACAAGACCACTCATTGCAGCGGTTCCTCAGGAATGGGTGAAACAACCAAGTGAAGGCATATGATCGGCCAAGAAAATAGTGATGATGGAGTGAGAAAACCAAGGCTCATCTGGAAAAAATAGGCTGATAAAATGGCAATCACAAGAGGGAAAATGGGAAAGGTTTCATTTTTACACAAGCTTAAAATCAGAAAACTCTGCTTGAAGTTGGTTTCATTTTTACACAAGCTTGAAACGGAAACAAACTATGCTTGAAAAAGTGAGCATGCCCCCAGCATGGTGACTCAATTCGAGGTACATGCCCCCCAAGCTTCAATCCATATGAAAGTTAGATGGAGTGAAGGTTCAAATTATGAAATCAAGGGAAAGACTCGACTGGGATTTTATGAGATCTCATCAAAGACTCAAATTGAACAGGAACGTGTTTCATTGTTTTAACGAGGTTGACACATTAAAAGAACTATCCTCGGACACCTTGTTTCATGGTTTAAGGAGCTTGACGCAAGACAAGGAACTATGCTCCGACAACCTTGTTTCATTTTTTAAGGAGCTTGAAACAAGAAAACGAACTCTGCTTCGAAAACCTTGTTTCATTTTTTAAGGAGCTTGACACAAGACAAGGAACCATGCTCCAACAACCTGGTTTCATTTTTTAAAAAGCTTGACACAGGAAGGGAACCATGCTCTGACAACCTTGTTTCATTTTTTAAGGAGCTTGACACAAGACAAGGAACTTTGCTCCAACCGACTTCATCATAATGAACAAGAAGTCATCGCTTCCAAGAGTTCCACTCCCGATGGAAGGAAAACATCCTGGAATTCAAGACCCAATGCCCCTAACACCTGATGCATGACGACATCATCACTGAGCACAGACACGGGGTAGGTAGCCACATAGTTGACCTGCGGTGGGGCAGATACAACGGGTGGATAAAAACCAGGAAGGGATGATGGTGGGCCAGCTGCCACATCAGGACCAAAGAATGCAAGCTGGTCAATGGTCACGATCCGTCCTTCATGTGGAAAAAAGACCACACGAAAAAGGGAGGAGACAAGTGCTCCCATGGCATAGGTGTAATCGCGCCCCAAGAGCAGATTGAAATCCAAGGGGCTTGGAACAACCATCACGTCCATATGAACGGTTTTACCTCCCAAAGTAACAGGTAACCTTGGAAGGATCCCAAACGGTTGACTCGTTCTTCTGTTAAATGCCAACAGATTCTGCGTAACAAGTGCAAGCAGCGGTGAACCGAAAGCTTGCCAGGTAGTTGAGGATAAAATACTAACAGACGCGCCTTCATCTATAATGGTGCTGGGTACGACCAGACCAAAAGCTTGCACTGTGATCTCGAAAGGCACATAAGATGGAAGGCGGTATCCCACAAATCGACTCCAATCAAAGGAAGTGACCAAACTACTCGGAGGGGCTACCATCGAACCAAGATGGTCTTCCCCTGGTGTTACGGAAGAAGAAGAAGCATCCTCCAAGACCTCCATCTCAAAGGTGGGAGGGGGATCCTCTGGGACCTCCATCACAGGAGGTGGAGGAGCCACTTCTTGAGGTACGGGGACAGGAGAATATTTCTCCAAATCTGAGGAATCTAAAGAAACAAGAAGAACCTGAGGGGTGTGAGATCCACTCTCAATGAAAAAGACCTGGTGCACCGCAGATGGTGCTAGCTCAACCGATCCCACGACCAAAGGTTGGTCGGGAATGGATTCCTGAATTTGAATTTTCGGGGGAGCGGGATCGACCAAGGATGAATCTTGACCAATCTTAGGATCAGCATGTGGAGGACTCAAAGAAAGCCGATTATAACCAGCTGGAAGGCACGGCACAAAAACAACCGAGTTGTCCAAAACTCACTTGGCTTCATCCATATACGGACAAAGGTGAATGGCATGGTGCCCTTCACACAACTTACAGGGATTGGTAATATTACCCTGCTTCTTAGGAGCCTTACCAACACCAGTTGAAGACGTGCCCCCAACTTGACTCCCAGAAGCCAACGGCAACGGTGGGCGACCGTTGGACCATACTTCGAGCACCTTGGGAATGCCAGGGCAATCTCGAAGAAGATGGTCTCCCATGCACAACATGCAAGGGAATTTGACTTTCCGTGGAGGGTTGGGAGGTTTATCAAGAGGAGATGTTTCAGACGCAGCAGCTGTAGACTTAGCCTCTCTTTTATCGGCCTTCTTCTTCTTTGTCTTCTTCTTCTTCTTCTTAGCCGCCTGGTTACTCGAATCTACACTTTCACTAGGCGAAGTAGAAGATGAAGACGAAGAAACAGGCGAAGAAGGGGAGAGGTCCACCTTGGAATCAACATGACATTGTTCAGGCAGAGGAACTGATTGAACAGTAGCCGAGACATTCGGGACCACAGAGGTTGAAAACAACTAAACAGGAAACCCAACAGTTAACCCAGGAAGGGACAAAGTTGCCATATAAGGAGCACCAACATTTCCAACAGGAGGAAAATGACCAGGATTCCCATCGGAGGGGATTCCTTGGTTGGTGAACTCTGGAAAAGCTGCCATCAGAAACGATCTTTAGAACAACACCCTAAGGAAACTAACTTTAACCAGGAATATTTCGTGGGCAGTTAATTTTTAAAACATTGAAACAAAACTCCGCTGTTTCATATTTTAAGAGTCGAGAAACAGGCAAAAGGTGACTCTATCACTTTCAGGTTGGAAACAAGCGTGAAAGGACAAGCGCTTGATGACCTTTTCAAATTTAATGAGTCAGAAAAGATCGAAATGACTGCTAAGGAATACTAGGCAAAAGGGTGTACCAAATAACCGTGAACTGCAATATACACCTTGGTTTCAAAATGAAAGAGAAATCAACCAAGGACTTAACGTACATGTAGGAAATCTCCCCGAATGTTGTGTCCGGTGTACCACGGGTATAAGGCGACAGACTCAGCTTCCTACGGATAAAGGATAGCAACCTAGTGGGGTCTCCCTTTATATACGCGACGGTACGGGGAGCACAAGTCCGTACTAGTGCTGTCTAAAGCCAAGAGGCGAACGACAGCTACTAGGTTTAACGACGCTAGAACACGTCTCTAACCTAGACCTCTAAATGTTTCGTTAATGTTTCAATGCTTCCTTAGGTAAATTGAGTAAATTTTATGGTTGATATTAAATTATGTTTCGGTTTCAAGGCCCTACCATATGTCATCTGATAATCTCCTATATGCAGCTATATGAGAAAAGAAAACTTTCCATTTCGATGAATGCTATCTAGTTAAAGGAAGAGATTCAAACAATGATGCGACATAAAACAACACTGCAAACGAAATCTTCCAAACTATATGAATTTCACTATCCAAAAGTATTCAAGCATTCAACGATGCGAATAATGCAATGTAATCTATGAAAAATTCTCTTTTTCGAAAACTATGCAAATGTAATCTATGCACAATTTCCTTTTCCTTCTCAAATTATGAGAATGCACTCAATGCATTTTTCGATGAAATGAAAATCTACTTAATGCATGCTTTAACAAAAGAGAATGCACTCAAAGCAACTTTTAGTTTTCAATCATTAAACAATGTGATCTAAGTTCAATGATAAATCTCAAAAAATACTTTTCAATGCAATGTGATCTAATGCATTTTAACAAAAAGAACACTTTGAGATGAAAACTAAATAAATGCAAATCTCCTTGATGAATGAAAAATAGATGTAAACAAACACTAAGAATGCATTCGTTGTTTCAAACACTTTGTTATGAAATCCCTCAAAAGGCGACAAGACATATGAAGTCAAACACAAAGAGGACTTCCAAAGCAAGAGATCAAAACAAGGCATTCATTCCCTTTTACATCAAGCAATCATGGAGAGAAGAGATCTCAAAAAATGAGCAATGTAATCTATGCTCATACAGTGAAAAGACTAGAAGGGAAAGACACACTGGTGAAGGATTTAGGGAAAAAATCTCAATTTTCATACATCCTGAAATTGGCATGACTTGTCCATTGACAACTAGCGCCAATTGGCAAAAATTGGAACGGGTTGCTAACTGACAACAAGCGCCAACGCCTGAAAATGAAAAAACAAAGAATTTTTCCCAACCAAGACCAGACTCACCACTTCAAGAAAAATCCAAAACAAACCTAGAAGCAAAGTACTAAACAAAAGAAGCTTCCGAACAAGGGTAACCCTACCACCTACAAGAAATGGCGCAACTGTCTGGCTGTAATCCGCGCCAGATAGGGGATGGCGCAAGTGATGAACTGGTAAACTGCACCAATTGGCGTGACTGTCAGGCTAGAAACCGCGCCAATCAAGCCAACCATTAAAAGGTGAAAATTCGGAAAAGCAGAGGTCAGATCTGATCCTCTCGGGCTGAACCAAAAGCCAAAACACAAAAAGAGCCAGCCCAAAATGGCTAATAAAGCAAGCAAGGCTAAGAAATTAACTAGAAAGAGAAGACAAAACTCCAAGTTGTCCAGTCCGTAAACCAAACCGGAGATCGACTGAAGCAGCATTGATCTACTCCGCTAATGCAGAGCAAAAGCGTTTCGAAGGCTATTTGGCTGCACTTCAGGCTCCGTCTATAGCCTACAAATCAAACAACAAGCTGAGTCCCCAGCGGAGTCGCCAAATTGTTGAGGAGGTAAATCCCCTCTGCGGACAGAGGCGATCCCTACTAGCCCAGTAGGGGTCTAGCAACAATCATCAAATGCTACAACGCAAGTTCCTAATTGCGAATAAATAAGCCAATGATAGAGGCATACCTGGAGTCCAGTGCTATGATTCGTAGAAGAGACAGAGTTCCCGTTCCTCAGCTTCGGCAGATCACGATCCCCACGATCTCCGTGAATGGACACCTGCACATGCAAGAAACAACACAAATACAAGCATAAAATCCAGAATGCGCAACTATATATCAGTCATAAAGGATATAACTCATTATTAACATAAGCGAAAAACAGAGTGGAACGATAACCAATAGTCATTCATTAACAAACAATCGAAAGAGAGTACAACCAATGTTCTAATGCCGCGGTCTCCTTCGGAAGGGTCCCCAGTCATTCACGTCTCGCAAAGCTCGCCAGGGAAAGGGCAAGTCTCTCTAGAGTCTCTCAACGATAGTCTCCTTACTTGAGTCAGCCTTAAGGGAAGAAAGAGGGCTCTTACAGCACAAAGGCTCTTGGGAATTTGGAGATTCAAAGCTTAGGCACTTCCAGACTAGCTTGCAATGGCAATGGGCAAGCTTTTATAGAAGGAGGAAGGGGAGTTGGGATCCCTATAATTGTGGGATTGGCCCTATCATCAAGGAAGCTTCCATGAGAGGTGGCAAACCACTTCCCTTCCATGGAACTACCGGAGCCAAACCTCCCAACTCAAGATAGATAGCAGTTTCTGAGTTTGTTGAAACAAAACTTCCACCTTTCTTATTTAAAAAACACTCCTTAAATTGGCTGGCGCGACTGCGACTCTGGGACAGAGCGCCAGTTGGCACAGCCTCTTTGTAGGAATTTCCCCATTGGCGCGAGTGATGAACTGGATACCCGCGCCAATGCAAAAAGGGATGTTTTTTATGGTTTTTTGCAAGGAGATGTCTTTAGGGAAATTAAAGCTCATGTTTAGAGGAGTGCAATGATAATGGTTTCAAGGCATGACATTGCTCACAAGTCACATAATGGGCCCTCCAATGTGCAGGACGAGGAATGGTAGGGACGGTGACAAATCACTGTGTAACAAAGATCCATTAGCACAAATATCTCAATTGATTATTAAATTGAAGATGGCAGAGAGGGATTGCAAAAAGGCACAATCTGACTTGGAAACAGCAAAAAAGATCATGCAAGCCAAGGAGGGGGAAGTCGTAAATGCAGAATAGATTTCTATACTGCTAATGCTGAGATTAAAAATCTCAAGGAAAAATTGAAGGGAAATATATCCCTAATATAGGATAAATATATCATTTGGAATGATATCATTGCAAAAGTGAAAGAAATTTGGGGTTTTTTGAATGTTGTAGCAAAGGAAAGAAGTATTATCAGATATTTTGAAGAACAAGTCATGGAAGACAAGCAAAAGATAATTAACAGAGCCATTTGGGGAAGAAAATTCATTGATTTCATTGATTCCAAAACTGATCAAGAGTTTGAAGAGAATGAGATTAAAGACATGATTTTATATGTTGTGGAAATTAATAAGATGATTGTCAAAAATGATTGCAGGAAGTTTACAGAGAAGAAGTTGATTGAGCTAAAGGAAGTAGTGAGCCAATTTGATAATTTATTTGACAAAATAGTAAGAGCAGGTTTGTCATCATGTTGGGGTCTTGGAGGTAGTATTTTATCATGGGTTTCTTATGAACCCTTATTGGTGTTGGAAAAAATCAAGGTAGATAATACTCATGAAAAGACTCAGATTCTTAAAGGAGTAAGAGTGATCAATTTCCTTCAAAGACATTTTCAGCTGTTGTGGTTAGTGAAGACTTTATTTACAGAGAGGCCATCATTCAACAGAATCACTTCCTTTAGATTGGAATATCACAAGCTGTTTCTTTCACCTAAGACAAACATTGAGATATGGAATAAATGCAGAGCCTGGGTGATAGATCTACCAAAAGATCCCGTGACTTCAAAGAAAGATAGACTAGCCAGTCAAGGAAATGCAGCAGCAACATCATCAATTCACATTCGACAAATAGATTAGGGTTTATGTTTCATGTTATTTTCCTCTTTGAAAGAGAATTTAATTGTAATAAGACATTTTTGGTGACATGTAATAGATATTTGATGAAGTCCTAAGTAGTTGAAGCAGTTAGGATTAGTTCCAACAATTACTAAATGCTTTCTATTGTATTTAACGAGAAAAAAAGAAAGAGAAGGGTTCTGAGTTTTAGACCTTCAGACTGCAAATTTTGTACTAAATTTTCAAATGAATAATGAATGAAAAGAAAATTTCTAGAATTTGTTGATATTGATATGTTTTCCAGTCTACATTGTGTATTTTCTGTTCCTGAATAAAATGAAGTAATGAAGTTGTAGGTCTCTTTTTCCATATGTGAACAAGAGTTAAAATCCTTAATGGGAGCTCCTCCATTTTAACTAATCTTCTGTCATATCATTCTTCTGAAGTTTAAAGTGATAGATACTGTTTATCATCATATCAATTTAGGCTTCCTCCCTTCATTTTCTTCTCATCATTCCATTTGATATCAGGGCATTGCAAAGCGTTTATTGCATTTGATTCTTGAGGGTTTAATAACAGAACATTTGAATGTGATTAAGTAGATGTGGAGCTATAAAAAGGGTCTCTTTCACCTCTAATTACCTCACATTAATATGTCAACCCGAGAGCGTTTTGTCATTACAAAGAGTGACTCAATCTGAGGCTCATTTGTCAGAGTAATGCTAGTAGTACAGTGCTTAAGAAATACAAGAGTAAACGGATGCTTAACTGAAATCAAATTACTTTAAAGAAATAAATCACACACTCAGAAAACTCAATAACTTATCAGTCAAGGGCTCGGCAATGATAAACCATCCCTTCGGAAACTGATGAAAAAGGAACTAAAGCATAGATCACGAGCCTGGGAGCTAGACAGTAACTGCTACTGCTCACTACAGCCTTAGATCATCTCTCACAACAAACCAACAACTGCAAGTAAATGGAACAGCAAAGCGAATAAAGGATTGAACCACAATTCTAAAATGGAACAGCAACTCTAAAATGGAACAACAATTGAATAACTAAGTCCCGCGGGTTATAACCAAACTCAATCTATACACTCTTTGCAATCAAAGAACATTCCGGATGCTTAACTGAAATCAAATTACTTTAAAGAAATAAATCACACACTCAGAAAACTCAATAACTTATCGGTCAAGGGTTCGGCAATGATAACCCATCCCTTCAGAAACTGATGGAAAAGGAACTAGAGCATAGATCACGAGCCTGGGAGCTAGACAGTGACTGCTACTGCTCACTACAGCCTTAGATCATCTCTCACAACAAACCAACAACTGCAAGTAAATGGAACAGCAAAGCGAATAAAGGATTAAACAGTAATTCTGAAATGGAACAGCAACTCTAGAATGGAACAGCAATTGAATAACTAAGTCCCGCGGGTTATAACCAAACTCAATCTATACACTCTTTGCAATCAAAGAACATTCTGTCACTCTAAAGGCGATTCACACAAATCTCACTAAAGGAACAACAACAATCGATTAACGAATTATAGAACAATACTGCACACAACACGAACGTTAATATGACAGCTCTGTAACATAACAGTAAGAACATGTAATGAACTCTTGAAAGGATTAATAACTTGATGCGGAGTTAACACACGATTCTAGTTGTAGAAACCCCAATGATTCGAACTTGAACAGAGCATATAATATGAACTTGTAAAGCATATCAAATTATCAAATAACAATAATAAACAAACCACACGGAAGTAAAGTCGTAATGGTACAGAAGCAAGTGTCCTTCGGGGCTGGGCCCTTAGCCTCCAAGGATACACCGCTTTAAGTTAATGCAGACGCGAAGATGGAATAATCACCAAGCTTCTATTAATGCATCGATCAAAAATACATCGAACCAGTCCTCAACAAAACTTAATAACCAAAGCTGATGTCTTACAGAAGATTACATAAAACGTATCCTATCTCTCTATTATCTATCCCTTAAACTAACAGTGTTGTCTCTTTTTATAAAGACGACGGCGGAGATGTCCAAGCAACAAGATAAATAAAGCAGCGATCCCTCAGGATCGAAGATCCTGAGGGATTCGCCAAACAGTTAACTCTTCATCCTGTCTTTTCTTTTGCGCTGAGCTGGTGTCTTCTCCTTCTTTTCCGAGCCAATTTGCTTTGATCTGTTTATCTTTGTTTGCGTTCGGTTCTCGTCCAGAGGGACAGCAGTTATCTCAACTTTGTCCTTCCCTTTGGAACAGCAATTCCTCGTTCTCTCCTTTTCCTATATAGAAAACAACCATTATCAGTGGCTAAGTCTTGTATATCAATTCTCACATGTTTTGTTATAGTTCCTTATTACTTTCCAAATTCATGACACAAAAAGGTTCACAAATTCTATTAAAAAGCCACTGAAATAATGATCAAAAGCATACCTTTTTAGTACTCCACACACCCCCCTGCTTACCTTGTTTCATGTCCTCATGAAAACATTGTAGTTGACATGTAATGCAGTGAGAGAGTATGTTGGAGAAGGAGTCTCATGCGGAGGCCTACAACCATGTTGAGTGATTAAATAGTCAAAGAACTGACCTGCTTGCCCCTCAGGCATATCATACAGAGCCTGGTATCCGGGTGCAGGATGCCAAATAATTGGAGCGCGAAATCTATACCCTAACCAAGATGACCCTGCTTTCAGAATGCTCTGGCCATAGAGATTCAAACGGTCAACAACTAACTCAAAGTTCTCATACTTAAATGGTTCTCTGAGCTGGATGTTTGGATCAGAGATTCAATATCGAAATTTGGCTGCATTAATGGCCAAGTCTTTGATGGAAAGGAAATACTCTAAACTCTCTCGAATGAGTGCCTCATGCATGGGTCCTAATGTTTCAATGACACCCGGAGTCCTTATGTGGTTTATATGAGCTGTCCATAACTGTACTGGGTTCCTAGGCTCAGCCCTAACTCGTAAATCTAGACCATTTTCTTGACTCTGGAAGGTATCATAGGCTTTGAGCCACTTAATATGATTAACCCCGAATGAAATGAATGCTTGGAATTGGATATCGCCAATGGAGGGACCAGGGTTCAATTCAGTCTCCTGACTTAGCACAAGGTCGTGCAAATAAAGTTCACACAACAATCTCTGGACTTTCACTCCATAATGTTTACAGCAGTCTATAAAATCATTGACATTGTTGATTTGTATAGGGGTGCCTGCTTTAACAACTTTTATTTGTAATTGTAAATACCGTTCTAATAAAAACAGAGCATAGTTTTTAGCAGGGGCCCTACATGCTAAAACATTATTGTATAAAGAACACAAGTCATTCATCTGTTTGATAGCAGTATCTAGTCTACAAGTTACCTGTGCGACTTCCTCTTGTTCCTTCATCCACCCTTCAAAAGCCTGGCTTTTAGCTTGACTGACGTCCCTTAGTTGTTGCTGCAACTCTTCATATTTTTCTCGGGGAACCGTTTGCTCTTTAAGTTGCTCAGCTTCTTGCTGTGCTTGCTTCATCATCTTGTGCAAGGATTTTGTCTTTGGATCTTTTTTCCATAGGTCAGTGGAGGCCGGGAGTTTTACCTGAACTTTCTTGTTATGTTGTTTGGAGTTCAGAACCCTTATTACCCCTGAGGGTGGTGCCTCTGTCTGAATTTTCTTATCATCCTTTTCTGTTTTAACACGAACATCCGTTTGTTCCCGATCCTCAGCATCATGTGGGACGACAGCTGGATCCTCAGGGTTTTGGACAGCAGGCCGTTTGTTGGCCCTCTTTTTCCTCTTTACCTTCTGGTTCTTTTTCAGAATCCTAATTTGTTGCCTGAACTGGGTTATCGTATTTAACAATTTAGTCCGTTCTTTTCGCAACTTCTTAATTTCCATCGTTTCATTTGAAGGAACAGCAGTCTGTCGATGGTGGACTGGATCATGACCAGTTGCTAAATCTTCCTCTTGGGGTTCTTCCTCACTGCTCTGCTCCGGCTGTTCTGGGGTATGCACCTCAACTGGTTCTGTTTCTTCCTGAGCAAATGCTGTTTCTGCTCCTACCTCCTCTAAAATTTCCTCTTGTGACCTGGGAACAGAGTGTTCCCATTCAGTATTTTCCTCCTCTTCATCATGAACAGGCATGCTTTCTTCTTGGGGTTTGTCGTGAGGGTCCTCTGAACTAGAAGGTTGACCATACTTACTCATATTGGCTAGGATGGCGGCCAAGTCATCTTCTCCCAGTAGGTCTTGTAATGGGCTATCTTCCTGTTGTTCTATTTCCTCCTCCTGTTCAGCCTCTGCCCCCTCTTTGGATTGTTCGTCCTCAATTACCACCGGTTGGCTGGCGCTTTCCTGGAGCTTCTCCAGCCTTCCTCGTATCCGAGCCAACCGGGCTGATTTTCTGGGCTTATCTATGCTTCCTCTCATCCGAGCTAACCGAGCCGACTTCCTGGGTTCCTCCGGTTGCTCGGGTGGATCAACGGCATGCTTGCGCTTTGCCGATTCTTGGTGTGTCTCTGGTTGTTGTGATGTACTAGCAACATTTTCTCTGCGTTTTTCCGGTTGTTCTGGTGGGCTTATAGAATGTCTACGTTTCGGGGATGGCTCTGTCAATCCCCCCTCAATCATTGCAATGAGCTCTTCCCAGCTGCTCTGCTGCTGGGTAAGACCATAACTAACAATAAGTCGAATCAACCCATGGTGACTAACAATTGCCTCTACGTGTTGTGCCTTTTTCATACTTTGTGCAGCATCATGCAGTAACGAGTTTAGGAGTGTCGGTAAATTCACAGAGCATCTCTGCTTTAAAACAGCTAAAAGTTTAAGGTGTCGTGGTCTTACCACGTCTTTTCTTCCTTCGCAAGTAATATAACTCTGCACCATTCTTGCTAGCTCCGTCCAGGGTTCACCTAGGGTTGCTGGCAGAACTCCCTTCCCCTTGATTGTCAAATTCTGGCCTTCGTCCTGGAAGATGTCGATGACCTTCTGTAATCGTTCCTTTTTTAATGTCCATACCGGTCTGGTAGCTGGTAGTCCTGAAACTTCTGCAATTATGGCATCAGTGACCGCTATCCGTTTCCCTCTTACTGTGGAGTGGTCATCTTGTAAATTCTGCAAGAACTCCATTGCTATTGTTTCATTAGCTTCCTGTAGGCGATTGAAATAATTCAACCATCCCGCCCTTTCCAGGATCTCCCGGGCAGCAGCGGAGATCGTCAGCTGTTGAGGCTCACTTCGAAGTGCTCTTCCTCCCATGATTTCACTGTGAATTCTAAATGGAACAGCAAAAACGTTTTTGGTTTGAAACACAGAGAGTAATCGCAAGGTTTCGAGAAAGAAAACACAGAGTATGCAACAGTGCAACAAAAACAACTTGTGTGAAAATAAAAATATGCCATGCCGTGAAACCATGCCAAACCGTCGTAAACTAATTTTTCCGAATGGTGAATTGACACGTAATACAGGGAATGATGAGGTTAACCTCCCCCCCCCGCAGTGTGATAGGCTGTCCCAGCCGGCAAATAAAGGAGCGGCACCCAGTCTGCAATCAAGTCAGAAAGGAACAGCATGTGGAATTATGCCATGTTGAAAAAGGACAACAGATTACCGAAATCGAAGCGGAGAATTGATCGCGTATGATATAAGAGGCTGCTGTGTTATGATTTGAGGCTGATGGATAGGGCATGTATCGTACTTGCCAAATCTTAAGCGGTCATGGTCACTTCCGTTGCCATGATTGGTAATGATAAATATTCATGCGATATATAAATCGGGAAATAACATATGATTAGTGCCTAGGATATAAGAAACAAAAGAGGATTAGTATCTTACCCATTGGTGTAAGCAAGGTGACTTCAATACCATTAACATTACTCTGCTGCCAACAGGTGTCCATAACCTCGGCAGAGTTGTTTTTCACCCTCGGAACCATGATCCTTTGTGTATACTTAGGAATGTTGTTATGTCAAAATGTAGACCATTATGCTGGCTTGGTGACCAGTTAACCATAATGCCATTCACGAGGAAGGAGCGAATCGTGGGCAGGCCGGCTCGTGATGAGACCTCCTATTCCAAGGTTCATTTACTTGATATACCTTTTGGACCATATCCCTGGTATGGTGGCCATAATGGGAATGCCACTTCACTTCCATCCTCATGATCATGGTAGGCTGGCTCTCAATGAGACCCCCTATCCTGCATTTGACATTTGACATATCATGTTCACACATGTTTTATTATTTTTTCATAGAATCTTTTTCCTTATTTATACACAAAGGGTGGTTCAACACTCCTTAAGAGTAGGAATGGCGGAAGAAGTCTTATTATCTCAATAGGAATATATAAACTCTTTGCTCTTATTCCCAAGTGCTAATAAAAAGTTTAAGGGAATCAGCATGATAAAGATAACCAATCAGGGCAAAATTAGTAAACCATGTCAACAAAAGGTAAGAAATAAGTATGTCCTTCCATTTTTCCTCTTATTAATGCAGAGCCTTATAGATATAGCGATTTATGATTTGCAGATTTCGGTATGTTGTGTTTTTATATTTCATCGCACAAATACATAGCTGAAGCTTGAAGACTAGAAAGAAGACGGGCAAAAAGCATCCTCACTTTAAATCAGCAAAAGAGATCAAAAGTATGCTAATGGTGTTCCGTTGGAAAAGCAACAACGATGGATAATAGAAAAAGGAAAAAAAATGCAAATGCCGTTCCTTTGGGAAAAGGAACGGCAATAATACTATAAAACACTCAACATGCCATTCCGTTGAAAAAGGCAAAACAGAAATAAAAGAACGTTGTTTCTTTGAAGGAAAAGGAACAATGGTAACCAAAAGGAACAGCGAGAAACGTAACAATATCGTTCGTTTGAAAAAAAAAGGAACAACAGAGATCCGAATGCTGTTCCTTTAGAAAAGGAACAACAAAACAAGCAAAACCAACATCATAAAAAACACGCATATGCTATTAGAAGAGCAAAAATCAAACTTTGTGGAAGAAAAAGGAACAGCAAAAATGACAAGAAAATATTCAAATCAAACTTATGTACAAAAATCACTCAAAAACAAGAGCTTATGTACAAATTGCAAAAAAAAAAGAAATAGACCCTTAATGAATTACAGGTGAGGAAGATTTCTCTTCCTCTCCTAAGATCTCCAGATCAGTATCTCGGCGTAGCTGCTGGCAGAAGGATTCCCGAGTAAGTGGTTTACGATAGAGACGGACTCGGTGGCCATTTACTTTGAATGCATATCCAAAACCGTCAATGGTGATTAGAGTAAGGGTTCCGTTGTTATGTACCTTTTGGATTTCGTATGGTCCCAACCATCGAGTCTGAAGTTTTCCAGGGAAGTCCTGAAACCGAGAATCGTATAACAAAGCCCAGTCTCCCTCGTGGAAGACTTTGTTCTTGATGAGCGCATCATGCCATTTGGCTCGCTGCTGTTGAATCAATGTTGTATTTTGTAGTGCAGAGAGCCGAATTTCGTCTAATTCATTGATTTGCTGTAGTCGATTGAGTTGTGCCTCGCTTAGATCTAGGCCAACTTCTTGTGTTGTTCGCAGTGTTTGGATTTCGAATTCTATGGGAAAAATGGGTTGTTTTCCAAACACTAGTTGATAAGGTGAGTAACCGGTGGTGCTCCTCCATGTGGTTCTATATGCCCAGAGTGCTTTAGGCAGTCGGGTAGCCCAATCACGCCTATGTGAGGCAATGGTTTTTGTTAGGATTGATTCTATTATCTTATTGCTACTTTCTACCTGCCCCTTCGCCTGTGGGTGATATGGAGTAGTGATCTTATGCTGGACATGATAATTGTTAAGTGTTGCAGCTAATTTATGCCCAACAAATTGTGGTCCTCCATCTGTAATTATTTCCCTAGGAAGGCCATAACGAACAAACAAAAGGAACAGGAACTGTATGACGGAGTCCTCTGTGGCTCTTGGTAATGCTTCTGCCTCAACCCATTTGGTGACATATTCTGTTGCCACCAAAATATATGTTTTCTGATTTGATGAAGGGTTGATGGGTCCAACGAAATCAAGAGCCCATCGCTCGAATGGTTCGATGACTAACTGTGGTTTCAGAGGCATCTCATCAGCTTGACCAGGTCGTCCTGCTCGCTGGCAGCTGTCACAGGCTTGGACAAACTTCTTTTCATCTTTGAAGATCATAGGCCAGTAATATCCTGTCTGCAATACTTTATGTCCAGTTCTACGCTCAGCGAAGTGTCCCCCACATGGTCCATCGTGACAGGCTTTTAGGATGTCAAAGATTTCATCCTCTCTAACACATCGCCTGATATGCATGTCTGCTCCTGTGTGAAACAAATAACCTCCAATCCACGAAAATCGAGAACTTTTCTGAATAATCTGCTTACGCTCATTAGAAGTTAAATGTTTTGGTAATTTACCTACTGCAAGGTAGTTGGCAACATCAGCATACCAGGGTGTTTGAACAGCAACAACAAACAGGTGCTCATCCGGAAATTGATCTTCCACTGCTGTTGCATCGCTTGATTTTGGTATTCTTGAAAGAAAATCGGCTACAGGGTTTTCTTTGCCAGGGCGGTCCTTGATTGTGATGTCGAATTCCTGCAATAAGATTAACCATCGAGTTACTCTGGCATTTGTGACAGGCTTATTTGCTAGATATTTTATAGCAGAATGGTCTGTATACAATATAACAGGGTAGCCTGTGATATAATGTCTAAATTTATTGACAGCATGTATTACAGCTAGGAATTCTTTTTCAGTAACAGTGTAATTCAATTCAGCAGGGGATAAATTTTTGTTGATGTAATAGATAGCATATGGTTTCTTATCCTCTTCCTGCCCAAGGACTGCACCAATGGCTGTATCTGAGGCATCAGATGATATCTGGAATGGTAGGTCCCAGTTTGGTCCTCGAAGGACTGGAGCTGTGGATACAAGCTTCTTTAGATCCTCGAAAGCACGATCACATTTGTTTGTCCAAAGAAAATCAACGTTACCAGTCAGTGCATATAAAGGAGCAGCAATGTGCGAATAATGCTCTATAAATCGTCTATAATAACCTGAAAATCCAAGAAAACTGCGTACCTCTGATTGAGTAGTAGGAGTGGGAATAAGCAAAAGTATTTGGATTTTGGCCGGGTCTACCTGAATGCCGGCTGCTGAGACATAGTGTCCTAGGATAAGTCCTTCAGTCATCATCAAGAAACATTTTTCGTTGCTTAAGCAAAGCCTAGTAACAATGCAGCGTTGTAGGACTTTCTCTAGGGTGTCTAGAGCTGGATCAAAGTCATCTCCATATCGTGTAAAGTCATCCATGTAAACTTCAAGTCCATCATTGATTAAATCTGCAAAAATACTAAGGATAGCCCTCTGAAATGTGGCAGGAGCATTACATAAGCCAAAAGGTAAAACTCGATAGGCAAATGTTCCCCGGGGGCAAGTAAAGGTAGTTTTATCCTGGTCTTCAGGGGCAATCTGAATCTGATTGTATCCACTGAAGCCATCCAGGAAAGAAAAGAACTTCTTCCCTGCTAAAGTGTCCAATACTTGATCTATGAAAGGAAAATGATCTTTTTGTGTTGCCTTGTTAAGTTCCCTATAATCCACACAAATTCTCCATTTCCCATTCTTTTTTGGTACCACCACAAGTGGAGAGACCCATTTACTATCAGAAATAGGGTATATAAAATTCACATCTAAAAGCTTCTGAAGTTCAGTTTTTACGACATCTTTTAGATGGGGATTAAGTCTCCTTTGCGGCTGACGCACAAGTCTGGCATCCTTTTCTATGTAAATGTGGTGTGTACATAACTGGGGATCGATTCCTTTCATATCAGGGTAGTCCCATGCAAATGCTTCTTGATATTTTGTTAACAGATGGATGAGCTTTGTTTCTTGTTCAGGTGTAAGATTAGCATTGATGTTTAAAGTTTTCCCCGGTGCAATTTCCATAGTTTTACTATTTGCAACAGAAGTAATAGGTATTTTTTGGTCATGAATATCTTTCAGGGGATCTTCTTCCAATTCATTATCAAATGCTGCTTCTATCATGTGACACTGTGTGCGAGGTTCAGTTTGAGTAATGAAATTATTAATGGCATCATCTTCTATTTGATCTTTGAAATCGAGTGCCTCTTGTATAGTTAATGGAGATCTGATGTTATCAGTAAGATATGATACAGGGTGCTTATTAGTTTTAATCATTGTGACACTTGGCTGCGCTGGAGGATATAGAACTAAATTTTTGCTATTTGGTCCTCTGGTTATGGTCATATTTCCCTGCCGACAGCCAATGTAGGCATCGGCAGTAGTGAGCCAAGGTCTACCTAAAATTAGCGGATGTCCATCAAGTCGGGTTTTTGGATTAATTATCAGGAAATCGGTTGGATACTCCCAGGATTCTACGGAGACCATGACATCATGTAGAGTGCCCTCTGGTCTAACCACAGATCGGTCAGCCAATTCTAACAGAGTAGAGGTGGGTTCTACAGATGTAATGCCAAGCTTTTGGCAAGTTGTGGTTGTTAAAATATTAATTGCAGCCCCTAGATCAAATAAGGCATTAGACAGGGTCTGACCATAAATTTGAACAGTTATAATTGGGTTCCCGGGGTCTTCATATTTAAGGGGTGTTTCTCTTCCAGACAATAGGTCAGATAAGGTACCGACTACTTGGACTCTTGGATTATTTGTTATATTCCTCCTTGGTTTCTTTATGCACAATTCCTTTATAGTTTTGGCGTATATGGGAATGTCTTGAATGGCTTGGAGGAATGGAATTTTTATGTACAGATTTTGTAACTCTCCCAGAATGTCAAAGTCAGGATATTGTATGGGTCGCGGTATGGCTAATCGTTCTGGGAACGGAGGAGAGGATGTGGTTGCTTGATTATGAGTTTGTTGCTTATTTTCATCCTCTTGTTGTGACTGATGTTCTCTGGGTAACTGATCTTCAATATGAATTGTTTTATCTCCCTCAGTTTCAATTATACGCCCAGATCTTAACTGAAGGTCATTGCACTCCCTTAAGTTGGGTCCTGCTTCTGGTGATTCTATGATTTGAATGGATTGGACCTGCCTGTTGTTTGGATTGGGATCGGGTTGGGCTGGGAGTTGCGGCCTCAAGTTAGACTGGGGATTTTGTTGTAGATCTGGCAAAGTAGGTTGAGGGAGTGGAATAGTTCCAGCTGGGTGGTACATCGGTCTTTGCCAGCTTGTCTGCCAGGGTGAACTTTGTGAAGTAGAGGGAGTCCATTGTGAAGGATACGGGCCATTTTGCCAATATGGTGGAGTGTAAAGGAAATTCGGCCAACCAGTTTGGCTTGTTTGATTCAGCCATGGATTTGAAGAAGGAAATGATTGTGGTGACCAGTTTGTAAATGGGGTTTGAGATTGATTTTGCCACATACCATATTGTTGAGCATTATACTGTGGGTTTTGAAAGAAAGAGGTTGGGTCCGGAAACATACCAGGTTGTCTCGGTTGCCACGGGCGGCGCTGGTTGATCGAATTCACCGATTCTAGTTCTTCTTCTGCTTCCTTATATACCGCTTTCAATCCAGGAAGTGAGGGGCAGCTCTCCGTAAGGTGATCTTTTGTACAGATGGCGCATGTTTGGACTTTATCTAATGGACACTCCTTGTGGCTGTGTTTTTTTCTGCATCGGGGGCAGAAGATTGCCAAATTCTGTTCTGCCTCCAGCTGCTTCTGTTTAGCCTGCACAATATCAAGTTGTGTTGTTAGTGTCCCCATAATATCAGTTTTAAAATTTTCTAATAAATTTCCAATTTCTGCACGTGTTACTCCTTCTGGTGATACTTTGTTATCTCTTACAAACCGATCATATTCTGCCGGTTTTATTCTTGTGCTGCCTCTCGAACTCCTGATACATAAGTCAAGGATGTCAGTAAAATTCTCTTGATAAATATCCCCTTTGCCCATAATGTTTAATGTTTCAATCCATTGTTCCTTCATGCCCCTCATTAATGCAGTTTTTAATACATTATCAGGTAAAGGTAGCGATGCATAAGGAGATCTTTGTAAATTATACTGAAAACGTTCCACATACTCCTCTAATGTTTCATTTGGTCTGGCTGTCATTTGAAATATTTCGTCTTTTAATTCTCTAGACCTACGATAATCCTGGTATTTCTTTAAGAAGGATTCTTTCATTTGATCCCAATTGTTGATAACCCCGCCACCTAGCCCCATAAACCATCTTAAAGCAGCCCCTTTCAATGTAGAGGGGAATAATTTCAATTTTTGGGGATCGGTGGTGTAATTGTATCCTCGACATAACACATCGAATTCGAATAGGAATGCATCCGGATCTTCCGATGTGAGTCCATGAAATGTAGGGATATGCTGAAGAGGGATAACTTTCATGGGTGCATTTGCTGCAGAATCCACTATAGGATATTGTAATGTAGAGGTTTGAGTGTTTGGCTGGTTTTGAGCGTTTGGTTGGTTTTGAGCCATGGAATCGAATATATGCCAGTAACCTTCTGGGATATCTAGGAGGGTATTCCTAGGTTGGTTGGGAACGGTTTTGACAGGGATCTTTTTAATAGCGCTTCCTTTATCCGGAATAATGGGAATACCAGGTGTTTGAGGAGATTGAATCTCTTCAACAATGACTTTCGCGACACTCCCCTTATCTGTGCTATCTAATGGCTGATTTGTTTCAAGAGGAGATTTTGGTTCCTCGGTTTCCCCTGTTTCTCCTTCTCCTTCACAAAAGTTGCTAGAGTTCCCTTCCTGCAATAATTCTGGAGTGGAATTTTCAACTTCTTGAAAGTCCTGCTCCTCAGTTTGACTATGCACCTCAGCACAGGCTACAGATGGTGATCCTGTGGCCTGAAGGGAACTAGTAGGCGGTTTGGACGTGTTTTTCTTGAAGCCTACTGATGGCTGAGACTCTGTTTTCTTGTAGATTTCGTCTATGAAGGTCGTTCGGCCAGGGGTCACCGGCCCCTTAGCTTTTTCAGGTTTGGATGGGGGTTTGATATTCTTTTCTGGTCTTTTCTGCTTAGTCATGCACTCAAAAAAAATGAACTACCAACTTCTATTCAAACAAGAAAAAACAAATCTATTAGGAAAGCGGATAGTGAGCAGGTCTTTTACATGCTCTGCACGTAGGTTCTTACCTTCCGTTTTTAGGATCCAACTCCTCCCTAGCAGGCTTGTACACTACTCTGAAAAAGACAAATGGCTACACTCTTTCCCCGACAACGGCGCCAAAATGTGGAGCTATAAAAAGGGTCTCTTTCACCTCTAATTACCTCACATTAATATGTCAACCCGAGAGCGTTTTGTCATTACAAAGAGTGACTCAATCCGAGGCTCATTCGTCAGAGTAATGCTAGTAGTACAATGCTTAAGAAATACAAGAGTAAACGGATGCTTAACTGAAATCAAATTACTTTAAAGAAATAAATCACACACTCAGAAAACTCAATAACTTATCAGTCAAGGGTTCGGAAATGATAACCCATCCCTTCAGAAACTGATGGAAAAGGAACTAGAGCATAGATCACAAGCCTGGGAGCTAGACAGTGACTGCTACTGCTCACTACAGCCTTAGATCAGCTCTCACAACAAACCAACAACTGCAAGTAAATGAAACAGCAAAGCGAATAAAGGATTGAACCACAATTCTGAAATGGAACATCAACTCTAAAATGGAACAGCAATTGAATAACTAAGTCCCGCGGGTTATAACCAAACTCAATCTATACACTCTTTGCAATCAAAGAACATTCTGTCACTCTAAAGGCGATTCACACAAATCTCACTAAAGGAACAGCAACAATCGATTAACGAATTATAAAACAATACTGCACACAACACGAACGTTAATATGACAGCTCTGTAACATAACAGTAAGAACATGTAATGAACTCTTGAAAGGATTAATAACTTGATGCGGAGTTAACACACGATTCTAGCTGTAGAAACCCCAATGATTCGAACTTGAACAGAGCATATAATATGAACTTGTAAAGCATATCAAATTATCAAATAACAATAATAAACAAACCACACAGAAGTAAAGTCGTAATGGTACAGAAGCAAGTGTCCTTCGGGGCCGGGCCCTTAGCCTCCAAGGATACACCGCTTGAAGTTAATCCAGTCGCAGAGATGAAATAATCACCAAACTTTCATTAATGCATTGGTTACAAATACATTGAACCAGTCTTCAACGAAACTTAAGAATCAAAGCTGATGTTTTACAGAAATTACATAAAAGCGTGTCCTTCATCTCTATTTCTCCATATCTAAGCTAACAGTGCTGTCTCTTTATATAAAGACGACGGCGGAGATGTCCAAGTGACAAGGTAAATAAAGCAGCGATCCCTCTGGATCGAAGATCCTGAGGGATTCGCCAAACTGTTAACTCTTCATCCTGTCTTTTCTTTTGCGCTGAGCTGGTGTCCTCTCCTTCTTTTCCGAGCCGATTTTCTTTGATCTGTTTCTCTTTGTTTGCGTTCGGTTCTCGTCCAGAGAGACAACAGTTATCTCCACTTTGTCCTTTCCTTTGGAGCGGCAACTCTTCGTTTTCTCCTTTTCCTGTATAGAAAATAACCATTATCAGTGGCTAAGTTATGCACATCAATTCTCACATGTTTTGTTATAGTTCCTTATTTCTTTCCAAATTCATGATACAAAAGGTTCACAAATTCTATTAAAAAGCCACTGAAATAATCATCAAAAGCATACCTTTTTAGTACTCCACAGTAGAGACATTTGATATTTTAAAATTATGTGACATACATGTAAAAATTTCTTAAGCATTGATTCCTTAATACAGCCAAGGGATTTTCTCTTAAGGTAGAAAATTTTTTGGCACTGTTTTGGTGGACGAAGAAGCGAAGTTATTTCCCTGGGTTTTATTCATATTTCGTCTGGTTGTTCAGAGAGGAGGAAATATTAGGCTATGTCTTTATTTCATAATTATGGCATATAAAAGGCCACATACGAGGTCAGATACCTCTCAGAAAAACCTCATATTCTGTCAGATCCTGAAAAGCTAGTTTCTAAAAAAGGCCAGAAATCAAGAACGCTTTCTACACCTGATGCTACACTGCCTGCACCAAGCAGCTATTCCCATACCATTTCATCCAAGGATATTTCCCGGAAACTAATTTTCTCGGAACAAGAATCATTGTCCCCACCTATTCATTTCCAAGAACCAAAGTTAGAAGAGAAATCTTTTGAGTCTATTTCATTCACATTTACAGAAGCTTAGTCTAATAAAATTTCCATTTCTTCTACTATTGTTCATCAACCCCTTCCACTATCAGTTGTTTCACCTCATCCATCCACATTTACAACTGGTATACAAACCCCACCTACTCAAGGAGTAGTTAATCAAGGAATAAACATGGAAGCCGCTCTCCCGACTTTCTTGATGAATATATATGCACCATTAAATCTTCCACAACCTTTGAATGCAATGACCTAGGAATACCTTAAATTGCTTCCTAGATTTACTGGTGAAGATGAAGTAACTGCAGAAAAACACTTGCCTTTGTTTTGCACTTTTGCTGAAAATTTAAATGTTGAACATTTTGATGTAGTAATGAGGAATTTTGTATAGTCTGTGAATGGAGAGGAAAGAAAATGGTTTAAAGGATTTCCAAATGGCTCAATTAATAATTGGGATGAATTAGAAACACAATTTATCCAAATATGGGGCATAAAGAGAGAGCATGGTTATTTATTAAAAGAGTTTAATTCTATCAAGAAAAAGCCAGATGAAAATATGACTGATTTCATTAAAATATTCAATAAATTGTATAATAATTTTCCTGCAGAAATGAAGCCTCCTCCTGTTGGAGCAAGAATTGTTTTTGATGGGGCTTTTGTATCAGATTTTACTTTCACTTTGAGAGAGAGAAGATCAACTACTCTTGAACAAATCCAAACAGATTCTTTGGAGATTGAAGCAAACATGAATGCTGCTAGAAAAACACAAGAAAAGCATTTAGTTCAAGATAAATTTAAGGCCAAAGAAGATTCATCACATGATCAAAGGATTGATTACATGAAAAAGGTTATAAATAACTTGTCAAATAAATTATTGAAGGTGGAATTAGAAAATAAGAAACCTGCGCAACAAAACAGAGGATTTTTCAATCCACAGTTCAGAAAGCAGCCCTTACAGATTCTACAGAGGGAAAGAAGAGATCAGGATCAAGTTCAAGCACCTTTGTATATAGAAGCAGCACCTTCACAATCTGCTGAGGAGGATTAGAAAGAAGTTGAAGGTCAAATATCTGTTGTTTATATGGAAGATGATGAAGAAGAAAAAGAATGTGATAAAGAATGCACAGAAGCTTATGTGTCATTTGATCAGGAAGAAATGAATGAGTATTGTAAGAAATACACAGATTTTATGCAAGCAGAACTGCATAAGAAGTATGAATTAAGATAAAAAAAGAAATTAAGAACTCATGATGATGAGGAAAAAGAGCCAGAGTTAGTCCCTTCTCCAATGGAGACTCCACAACCAAAGAACTCAATAAAAAAATCAGATAAGGGGAAAAAGCCTATGAATTCAATGAATGGAAATGAAAAACGACAAGCTGAGGCTTCCCAGGATAAGTATATTGATTATAATATTTTGGAGAATATTGTTACTATACCTGAGAAAAATTCTAATTCTAACAAGAATCAAGAAGAACCTAAGAATATTATTAAACATAATCAAACTTTTAGTCTATCCAAAGAATTAGAAAAGATAAAAATTCAATTACCCTTGCTTGAGTTAGCTAAGACACTTGGTTACAAGAAGAAAATTACAGAATTTATTAATATTTCTCAGTCGGATGATATTGGTGACATTGTGAATTTACAAGAAGAAAAACCAGTGGTCACTTTTGGTCCACATGTGGAAGGGGTAGATTCTTCTGTTCCTCCATTTTATATATCAGTACTTCTTAATTATTTCATTCTACATAATTATATGTTAGATTCTGGTGCATCACATAATCTCATGCCCTTATCTATAATGAAATAATTAGATTTAAAAATCACTAAGCCCTATGGAGAACTTTATTCATTTGATTCAAAAAGGGTTAAGTGTGTTCCGCTTATCAAAGACATGGTTGTATCCCTAGCCCAAATTCCAGCCAAGAGTATTATGATGGATGTAGTAGTTTTGGATATTCCAACCAGATTTGGTATGCTTTTGTCTAGATATTGGGGAGCAAAGCTTGGAGGTGTTTTAAAGTTGGACTTCACATATGTTATCATTCCTGTGCTTAATGGGGAAGAAAGGAGGTTATACAGATAAACAATATTTGTAAATACTACCACAAAGAAAGATGCAGGAAATTACCCTATTTATGACCAAGAGAAAGAATATTTCTCTTGTTTTATGCTACAAGAAGATGCATAATTTTCTGAAGACTCACATAAGCAGCTCTCTTCAAAAATTGTACATAAGGAGCTCAATTCAAATAAACTTTGGAAGTGTTATTTTAATGGTGCCTATTCTAAGGATGGCATAGGAGCCGGATTTTTACTGATTTCTCTAGAAGGTAATCTTTTACCTTTTTCTTTTAAGCTTGAATTTGAATCAACAAATAATGTATATGAGTATGAGGCATTAATTTTGTGTCTCCAAACTGGAAAAAAAATGGGAATTCAATGTATTTCCATTTTTGGTGATTCTGAGTTGATTATAACACATATTAAAAATTTGTGTCGAACCAAGCATCCAAGGTTTAGATCATATAGGAATGAGGTCTGGACCCTTATTGAGAATTAATTTGAAGCTTTGAATTTTCAATTCATTCCAAGAGAAGAAAACAGAATGGCAGATTCACTAGCAGTTACAACCAGTACATTCAAGCCACCAATCAATCCTAAATTGAGATATGAGATTGAGTTGAGGCATAGACCATCAATACCTGATAATGTTAAACACTGACAATTTTTCAAATATGATGAGAAGATAAAACAATTTTTAACAATGATTGGAAACTTTGAAGATAGTTAAATAGATCAGGAAAGTGAGCAGACTGATCAAAATGAGGACTTGACAAACCTGAAGCAATCAATAGGTGATTAGAATATAATACAATTGAAAGACAATGTATTTCCCAGAGGTTTGGTTCCTCTTGAAATTTTTTTTGATGCAAATTATGTAGCACTGTATAAAAATAAGGTATCTCAAGAAGGTGAGATGGAGGACTGTAATCTAGGAACTTAGCAGGAACCCAAGGTTGTTAAGATATTCAAAGGAGTCCCAAAGTATTACAAAGAAAGGTATGTTGATATTTTAAAAAAGTATATGGATGTATTTGCATGGTTCTTTGATGATTTGAAAACATATTATTTAGATATTATTAAGCATAAAATACCATTAAAAGATGGGGTCAAGCCTCACAGGTAGAAACTCAGGCACATTAATCCACTGCTCCTCACCCCAATTGAAAAAGAGGTGAAGAAATTGCTGCAAGAAAGAATCATAGTCCCACTTAGATATTCAAACGGGGTTTCTAATCTAGTTCCTATGAGGAAAAAAAATGGAGAGATAAGGCTATGTGTTGATTTTAGGAACTTGAATATAAATTCTCTGAAAGACAATTATCCTTTGCCACAGATAGATTATGTTTTACAAAAAGTGACAGGATCTTATAGATTATCTATGGTTGATGGTTTCTATAGGTACAACCAAGTAGCTGTTGAAAAGGAAGATCAAAAGAAAACAACTTTTACTACACCTTGGGGAACGTTCATGTATGCTAGGATGACATTCAGTCTCATGAACACAGGGGCTACTTTTCAAAGAGAAATGGACATATAATTTGTGGGTGATAAGTTTGTAGTCATATATTTGGATGATGTGACTATTTTTTCATGTTTTGATGATGAGCACTTAGAGAATTTGCAGAAGGCTTTCCTGAAATGCAGGAAGTTTGGATTATCATTGAATCCTAAGAAATCTATATTTTCTCTGGAAGAAGGTAAGTTACTTGGGCATGTAGTTTCAAATCAGGGGGTGAAAATTGATCCAACAAGAGTTGAAGCTATGTAGACAATTCTTGTGCCTAGAAGTAAGAAGGATATCCAGAGGTTTCTAGGAAAAATTATTTTCCTGAGAAGATTTGTCCCAAATCATTATCTGAGATTGTTAGAAACATAAGAGATATGCTGGAGAAAAATGATGAAGTAAAATGGGACAAAGATGCAAGAAAGTCATTTGTTAGGATTAAAGAATCTCTTCAAGAAGTTCCTGTTCTAATCAGTCCAGATTATCAAAATCCTTTCCAAATATTTTCATTTGCATCACCTTCTACCATTTCTACTATTTTGCTGCAGAAGAATGAAGAGGGAAAAGAGCAACCTGTGTCATTTTTCAGTAAAGTTCTCGAAGATGCAGAACTAAAATACAATATCTTGGAGAAATAGGTATATGCATTAGTTAAACCCTTGAAAGCCTTCAGAACTTATGTGTTGCAATATCAAATAGTTTCATATGTACCTAACTTAGCTGTAAAAGATGTATTAGTTCAAAGTGACGTTGAAGGAAAAAGAGGAAAGTGGATTGCTAAAATCCAGGAGTATGACTTAGACATTAAACCTACTAAATTGGTAAAGGGACAGGGCTTGGCAAAGTTGCGAACAAAATCTAATTCTCAAGCTCTGGAAATTAATTTGTGTGCACCCTTGGATAAATTTGTTGATGAAACGAGTCAAAGAAACATGAAGTCAGCAATTAAATACAAGTTTCTCTACTTTTATTGGTATAAGGATATTATTCACTACTCGTGCTTTTTCTCTTCTCCACCCTCAATTAACAGAACAAAGCACAGAGCTCTTAAACTCAAATCTCAACCTTATGTTATAATTGATGCTAAACTGTATTGGAAAGATCTTGCTGACATTTTGTTGTTGTGTTTAACAGAAGGGGAGTCAATGGAAGTTATTAAATAATACCATGAAAGTATGTGTGGAGGCCATTATAGCTAGAAGGTTACTGTTCATAAAATCCTCAAATTAGGTTTTTACTGGACTTCCTTATTTGCTGATGTATACAGATTGGTTAGAAGCTGCCAGAAATGTCAATTGTTTGCAGAGAAGAAAAGGTTAGCTCCTCTACCTCTTCTCCATGTATTTTTTGAAGAACACTTTAGACAATGGGGATTAGATTTTATTGGAGAAATCAATCCACCATCAAGTGGGTAGTTCAAGTGGATTCTAACTGCCACTGATTATTTTATAAAGTGGGTAGAAGCAATACCCACCAGAAAAGCGAACGATTTGGTAGTAATGAAGTTTTTGGAAGAAAACATCTTCACCAGCTTTGGGTGTCCAGTGAAGATTTTAATAGACAATGCTTAGGTCTTCAATTCAGTCAAATTCATTAATTTTTCTCAAACATATAATGCTATTTTTTCTCATTCTACAACATATCATCCTCAAGGAAATGGGCTAGCCAAATATTCCAACAAGAAATTGGTTAAGATTTTGTAGAAAACAATTAATGAAAATCAGAAAAAATGGGATTCAAAGTTGATATTTGCTCTCTGGGCAGTAAGAATGACTACTAGAAGATCCACTAGTAAGTCCCCTTATGAATTGGTATATGGTACTCAAGCTTTGTTTCCTACTCAACTAGCTAGACCAGTAATTTATTTTCTTCAAAAAGCACAAGAAGAACCTAATGCATTGATAAGAAGGTTGAATAAGGTGATATAATTGAGTGAGAGCAGGAATAAAGTCAGGGAAAACTTGGTCACCTATCAAGAAAAGATGAAGTCCATTTTTGATAGAAAAAAAAAGGAGATTCTTTTACAAACTGGAGATTTGGTATTAAGATGGGATACCAGAAGAGAAGAAAAAGGAAAGCATGGTAAGTTTGATCCACTTTGGTATGGCCCATACAGGATTGTTGAAGCTAGATCAAATAATACATTCATGCTGGAGGATCTTGATGGAGTAACAATAGATTTGCCTGTGAATGGGAAGTATTTAAAACATTACTTTCAGCATAGAGGTTTTATGGTTCACCATTGTACATATTCAATTTCCTTCATTGTACATTTCTCATCAAACAACATTTGACTCCATCACTAAAGTGAAGGCACAAATATGCAGTTCTTAGTGTTTCATGGCAAAAAACACCATCCCTAGGTGGAGCCAGATGTTGTGTCTCATTTTCAATATCCTTTATTTTTAATTTTCAAAAATACAAAAAATTAGAAAATTATCAAAATATATGTTAAAGTATAAGGTTTCATGTACTTTAGCATAAATATGTAATATTAATTACATTAAGTTTAAAGTTTAATACTTTAAGCCTTTGTGGAAGCGAGTCCCAGCACACAGTCTAAAAAGTGAGCATGTTATGGAGCGGGATCCGATGATTTATTAGACAGGGAATAAAGGTGTCAACCCGTGAGCACTTTCAGCATGTGGGTTAACGAGGAGGGTGCCTCCGCAGTTGACCCTATTGACTGTGGGGTCGATTCATATCAATGGTAGAGACTCATTGTGGGGGAATCAACCCAAAGAGCTCTCTGTACCTTGAGACCTCCCGCAGTGACGTAAACAACCAATTGGTGACAACTATCGTCCACGTTAGGGTATTCATCAATGATATTTTGGCGTGTCTTTTTAGTATTTAATTCTTAAGCCCGCACCACCTATTTAAGATGGATTCTCATTTTTGTAAGGTTATTATTGTTAGTTTGTATCTGAGGTTTTGTGTGCACTGTGTCTTTCCTTACTGTCTGCCACACTGTGTATTGTCTGTCACCCCAAGCTAAATTATGGTCGAGCATCCATCCCTTTCAGGTTCTTCCAGTCACATTCCTCTCATGGACACTAAGAGGGACATCCATGATACTGTCTGTTCTCTAGACCACATTTTATTTTATCAATAGGTATGTTTAAAGGATAAAACTTCTCCAATTTACACTGCCATGGTTAAAACTGATGTATTGTCTGCATCCATTCCAAGAACACACCTTTTTCCCGAATTTGTGTATTGGCTAGTGTCTATCATGTACCTAGGAAAGTGTTTTGTAATGAATTGTCAAGGATAAAATGTTTTGCAAGTCTTAGCCCAACTAACTTTTCAAGCTCTGTGTTACCCTGAGTCAGAGTCGTATGTCCAATTTACTGATGATTCATTGATGGCGCATTATGATAGCCTTGCAGGTCAAGAGTTCAACCAATTCATCTTTTTTCTGAAGCCAGATACAAAGCAGTTTGCACCTGATAGTAAATAATTCTCTATGGAGGTTTTTGATGTAGAATTCAGACCTGTGCTGAGGTGCATTTCAAAGATTTTTGGAAAATACGACGACAGTACAATAGAAAAATCAGCTTTGGGAATGTTTGTCTTGATGATGAATCCAGGAGCAATGTTGGATATCCCTTCTTATTAGCAAGAAGCTGTCAATTCTCAGGTTATGATTTTTTCACTGACAGGTTCATTCAAGTTTCCCTCTCTTGTTATTTATCTGTTTTTATATCAAAATGTAGAATAATTCATGCATCTTGGGTTAAATATAATACATATGAATAAGAAGAGGTAGTCAATAGTATTTTGGACAAACATATTAAGGAAAGAACAGAATGAGGAAGGTTTGTTTGACTTTGAAAGTAATTTTATGTCTACTGCATATAAAATTTTGAATGTAATCTCTCCCCCATGCTTCCTTCCAAAGGCTCAAGAGTTCTCGCAGATGGGGATGAATTGTAAGTTTGGTGATTGGTATTTCTTTGAATATTACTCTAAAATTAGACTCTATGGAGCTGGTGTGTGTTAGGACCTCACTATGTATCATTTTTACTATATATTTTGACACCATCTTACCTTTATAACCATGCTTAAAAAGGATTCTATCATCATTTTCATTTACTTTATCCCAAGGTATATAAAATCCTCTTCTATATTATATGTTTAATTTGTTTACATATAATTCCATATTACTCTTATATTTTATCATTAATCGAAGTGGATTGTTTCTAACATAAGTCTAAAGATTGCAGATAAGTTATATGTTGTGCTGGAACAAACGGCTGTTGCTGAAACAGTCAAACTTCGTTGCTGAAACAGTCGACTCCGTTGCTGAAACAACTAGTCGACACGCAAATTCCTCCACCGTTCGTAATTTGTGATTCTGGAAGAGCATTTTGTGGAACAATGGAAACAACATGAAGACATGGTTACACAGATTGTTCTGAAGATAGCATTATTTTTATATCTGTTGTAACAATATCTTTTTATGGAAGAACAGAATAGCCTGTTTTAAGAAAGAAGAACAGATTTGGGATAAACGTAGATTTGCTCTCATGTAATTGTAAGAGATGTCTCCTCTTTAAAAAGAGGAGACATCATCATTAGAGGGGAGTTCGAGTTTGAAAGCTACAGGAGAAAATTGTATTTGAGAGACTGGAGCTAGACTCCATTTGTAATGTATCATTTCTTTTGACAGATGAATACAATTTCCTTTTGAGTGCTCCAATTTAATTCTTTCCCTGGGGAATCTTGTGAGAGGGAAAGGGCCCGCCTTCCTCACAAGATTCACCCTTCTGTCCCTGTAGTTTGTTTAATTTCTTTATGCTGTTTGCACTTCACTTTAATTCTATTTGCTGAACACCAGTTACACAGTTCTGTAGTTCATTGAGTACTCTGTTTCCTTAATGCTACATGTGTTTAGTAAATTCATTCTTAAGAAGTTGAGAGATCCATTTCTGTTAATTGTTTGAATGTATGATGCTGGAAAGCAGGTGTTGAAGGTTCCTGTACAAAGGAATAGGGTCCTGCTCCCACTAATTGCCTTTCTTTTCCTGCAGTGTGATTAGAACAGGAGACAAGTGCTGAAGCTTTCTGTTCATGGGAATAGGGTATTGGTCTCTTGAGTTATCTTTTCTACAGAGTGACTAGTGTCAGGCAGTAGGTGTTGAAGTTCCTATTTAAAGGAATAGGGTCCTGTTCCTATTATGGTTGATTGGTTTCCTTTCCTGCAGATTGATTTCCCTTTATTTGGATTCTAAACTGCAACCTAGGAATTACTTCTGCTATAACATAATTGACTTCAGCTTTGATTAAACAGAGTGTGAATAATTAGATTTGTATGATTGCTAATTGTGTGGCTTTTTACTACAACATTGTTTTTGCTTTTGAAATTGAGCATATCCAGTGCGTGATTTTCTTTGGAATAAAAAGACTTCCTTGGGTTGACAATTTATGTGGAGCTTGAATTGTGAAAACAATTAAAGCGACCAACATTTTGGCGCCGTTGCCGGGGAAGGAAATTATAGATTTCAAAAGCATTAATCTTTTCTTTTTAAATGTGCAGATTGTATGAGAGGACGCGGAAACCAGAAGAAAACTAACCCCACAGGTGGCAAAGACAAAGGAAGGGGAGGAAGAAAGACTTTCATTGACGAGATTGTATCAAAGGCTGAATCATCATAGAGATTAAGTTCTCGAAGATCAAAACTTCAGCACTCCCCTCAATCAGATTACAAAACAGAGGAAGTTGTGGGTCCTGAAAATATAGAGGATCCAGCGATTAAAGAACCAGCAGTCAGTGCTGGAGAGTCAGAAGAAAGTGTTAGTAAATCAGCAGAGCACATTGAGGAAATAATAGAAAGTGTTGGACGACCCGTGGAAAACATTGAGGAGCCAATAGAAGATCTTGACGATCGAGCAAGTGCAGTAGGAGAACAGAAAATGGAAGGAAACAATGAAGATTTCTTTGGTGGAGGACGTGTAGATCCTGAAGGAGAAGGAAGGGATGAAAATTCTCTCTCTACCTTGGGATTTCCTATCAGTGATCTCCCTGCAGGAACAACTCCTATGAAAAACATTCCATTGTCAGCTTTACCTAACTTTCATGGTTTATCCTCTGAAGATCCGAATGAATTTCTTTTTGAATTTGATATATTATGCAGAAGTTATGATTATGTTACTAATGCTCAAAAGTTGAAACTGTTTCCAGCAACCTTAAAATGAAATGCTTTAAGATGGTTCATGAGCCTTGGGAGTCAGGTAATCACAACTTGGGAGCAGATGAAACAGAAATTTCTGCTTAAATATCAAGACTATTGCCGGACGAGAGAAAAGAAGGATGAACTATTCAATATGGCACAAAAGCCGGACGAGAATATGGAGGACTATGTAGAAAGGCTGCAGTACAATATACAGAGATCTGATCATCCGAATATAAGTAAGGAAATTCGCAAAACAATATTACTTAGAGGTTTAAGGGATGATTGTTTAGATATGTTAAACATGTTTGGCAAGGGAGATATATCTAAGGAATCATATGATGAGATTGTTGAACTTTCTAAGAGGTGTTCAAGGGGAGCTGCAAGGAACAGAGTAAGTAATAGAGATTCCACCTATTCAAGAGTGCAGAAATCAGCTAGTGGAGGAGCAACAAGAGCTGAAATAGGTAATTTACTTGAAGAATTTAAAACTGAGATGTTAAGTTCTTTTGCTTCACAAATTGACACTTTGCAAGAGCAGGCTGAAGCAAAAGCAAATCTGGCTGTCTTTTTCCCGAAGTGCAGAGACAAACATCCACTAAGGGAATGCCCAATGGACAAAATACCAATTTGCACCCTTTGTGAGAAAGATCATGAAACAAAACAATGTCCATCTCTACTAGGAATAAAGGCAGCATTGCAGCCAACGGAAGAAGAAGCTGAAGCAGTTTACCTGCTAACTCAAAGAAGACAATGGCAACCAAAAGGACAAGGTATGAACTCTAGTATGCCATTTAATCGTTGGAACAATTATTCTGCTTTTGGTCAAACAAATTACCCTCCCTTAAATCAAATTCAATACCCACCCTTCAATCAAATGAATTTCCCACCCATGCAGCAATCAAACCCTCCCTTTGTTGATCCTTCAATGTGGACTCCTTGGCCTCCACAGCAGCCATCTTCTTTTAACCCTTGGAATTCAAATTGGAGAAGCCAACAACTCCCATACCCAAATCAATTGCCTCAATTCCAACAACCACTTCCTCTGCCATCAAATGCTCCGCCAAATAACCAAATGAGACCCCAGCTACCTATGCAACCAAATCCTAACCCCAATAATAAAGTTGTGCAAGTCATTGATATTCAGAATCAGTCTATATTTCCTACTATGCAATGTAATGATATTCATTTAAGATCTGGGAAAATAGTAGAGCCTATTATAGATGACATAACTTCTTCTGATTCTGATAAAGAGGAAACTGAGAAACATAAGAAAGCACAACCACCTTCTAACAAAAATGTTGAAATAACTGAACCACCATTCCCCGAGCGTTTGGTTTTAACTAGAACGCCTGAAACACCTGCTTTTAATCTTTTAGGGGAATTGCAAAATTTGTATGTTAAAATTCCACTTTTACAAGCATTAAGAGATGTACCAATTTATGCCAGAACAATAAGGGATATTTGTGTCAAGAAACCTGGTAGGAAAACTAAAGATCCCCTTACAGTACATGTGATGGGTGACTTATCTGCATTAATGTCCGGAAAAACCCCTCCTGTGAAATATGGTGATCCCAGCCATCCTACCGTAACAGTTCAGATTGGTAAAACAAATTCCTTAAGTTTTGGTATATTTAGGTGCTGCAATAAACATAATGACTCTTGAAACTTCACAAATGTTACAGCTGAATAACACAATCAGAGATACACCCACCATTTTAGAGTTGGCTGACCGTTCTACAATTAAACCCGAAGGAGTTATTGAAGATCTACTTATCTCAGTTGAATCCTGGAATTACCCAGCCGACTTTGTTGTATTGCAGACTAAAAAAAAGCTGGGGGGACATCCCTTAATTCTAGGAAGGCCATGGCTGGCCACAGCTGATGCCTTTATCAGTTGTAGATCTGGTTCAATGACAATTTCTAATGGTTATGAAACCAAACATCTTACTCTTTATCCTCATGCTACACCCATAATTAATAATGAAGATTCTATGTGGATGGATTATGATGATAACGATGTTCAACCTATTCTAACTATTGGGCAAGCTTTAACTCTTAAAGACAATACAGAGGATGAAGTAATTAATAATTTTATCTGTGAACCTTCTTCTGTAATTGCTGAAACACACAATCAATTGACTGAAATTTTTGAAACAGATACCCAAGAAAATATTGAATCTGAAGACTTATCTCAGACATTAACCACCATCTCATCTAAAAGCATAACAGTTGAAATTGAACCTGGCAAGACATTAAACATAAATCCTGATCTAACAGTTGATGAAACACAACAGTTAATGAAGTTATTGCATGAATATAAGGAAGCATTTGCATGGGATTACACAGATATGAAAGGGATCTCTTCTGAATTATGTACTCACCAAATTTACATTAAAGAGGGATGCTGACCAGTCTGTCAACCCCAAAGACGAATGAACCCTAATTTATGAGAAATTGTTAAAGAAGAACTTCAGAAATTGCTTAATGCAGTATTTATATACCCTATATCTGACAGTGAATGGGTTTCACCATTGGTAATTGTCCCTAAGAAAAACGAGAAATGGAGAGTATGTGTTGACTACAGAGCCTTGAACAAAGCTGCTCAAAAGGATCACTTTCCTTTACCTTTCATTGATCAGGTGTTGGATAGTCTAGCAGGGAAGAAATTCTTTTCTTTTCTAGATGGATTCAGTGGGTATAATCAGATTAGAATTGCACCCCAAGACCAAGACAAGACCACTTTCACTAGCCCTTAGGGAACTTTTGCTTATAGAGTTCTTCCATTTGGGCTATGTAATGCACCAACAACTTTTCAGAGGGCTGTTATAGGAATTTTTTCTGATATGTTGAATGACTCTATGGAAATATTTATGGATGATTTTACTCCTTATGGTGTGTCTTTTGAAGATGCATTACAAAATCTTGAGAAAGTACCTAAACGATGTATACAAGCTCACCTCTCCCTAAGTACTGAAAAATGTCATATGATGATGAGTGAAGGAGTAGTGCTTGGACATTTTATTTCATCTCAAGGTATTCAGGTAGATCCATCTAAAATATTGGTCATTCAGAATCTTTCTGTTCCTAAAACACAAACTGATGTGAGAAGTTTTCTAGGACATGCTAGATACTACAGAAGATTTATTAAAGATTTTTCTAAGATAGCTTCTCCATTATTTGTGTTGCTTATGAAAAATGATGAATTTAGGTGGACTAACTCTTGTCAGAAAGCTTTTGAAGAACTCAAGCATCAGTTATCTACTACTCCTATTTTGAGGGGGCCTGATTGAGCCCTCCCTTTTCATATATCTTCTGATGCTTCAGACACTGCAATTGGAGCTGTCTTGGGACAAGAGGAAAATCATCTTCCTTATGATATCTACTTTATTAGTAAGAATATGACCCCTGCTGAGATTAATTATACAGTTACCGAAAAGGATTTTCTTGCAGTAATTTATGCCATTAATAAATTTCGACACTATATCACTGGTTATTCTACTTTTGTGCACACTGACCACTCAGCTATCAAGTATTTAATGAACAAATCTGTTACAAATGCTAGAGTTACCAAATGGCTATTATTACTGCAGGAATTTGATATCACGATTGTAGATCGGCATGGTAAAGAAAATGTGGTGGCTGATTTCCTTTCACGGTTAAAAACTGACAATGATATTCCAGTAGATGATTCTTTTCCTGATGAGTATTTGTTTGCAGTTTCTGCTCACTCTCCATGGTATGCGGATATTGCTAATTATTTGGTTGCAGGAAAATTACCATCACACCTGTCATACAGAGAAAAGAGAAGAATTGTTCAACAAAGTGCCAGGTATAGCTGGATAAGTGGGTGTCTTTTCTACACAGGGCTTGATCAGGAAATCCGAAGATGCATTAGGGAAGATGAAGTGCATGACATATTGAAAGCTTGTCATGATGGCCCTTGTGGAGGGCATTTTGCAGATAAAAGAACAGCACACAAAATTTTGAGGATGGGTTACTATTGGCCCTCATTATTTAAGGATGCAAAGAAATATGTAAGGGCTTGTGACAGCTGCCAGAGAATGGGTCAACCCAATCATAGAGATCAAATGCCATTAAACCCCCAGGTAGTTTCTAAACCATTTGAAACATGGGACTTGGATTTCATAGGACCCATTAATCCTCCATCCAATCAAAGAACTTATATATTAGTCTGTACAGACTATATGACTAAATGGGTGGAGGCCAAAGCACTTATTAGAGCCAATGAAGAGGCTGTCCTAGCTTTCTTATTTGAAGAAATCTTCAGTAGATTTGGAATTCCTACAGAGCTAGTTACAGATGGAGGACCTCCATTCAATTCTCATGGTTTTAAGTCTACCCTTCAGAAATATCATATTCATAATAGAATGACTACACCATACCACCCCCAGGCCAATGGGCAGGTGGAAAGCAAAAATAATGTATTAGAAGCCATTCTAACTAAAATAGTGAAGGACAACCGGAAGGATTGGTCTGAAAGGCTCCCTGAAGCATTATGGGCTTACAGAACTACTTGGAGAAACACTACAGGTTTTTCTCCCTATGAATTGGTTTATGGTAAAAATGTTGTTTTTCCTGTGGAATTTGAAATCAAAACTCTAAGAACTGCTTTAGCTGTTAATCTTGATTTGAATGATGTGCAGACAACTAGGTTGTAGCAGCTTCTTGAGTTGGATGAAAAGATATTAGATGCCATTCACCAAACCACCATGATTCAACAACAGAGAATGAAGTGGCATGACAAAATTATCAAACACAAGCAGTTCCAAAAAGGTAATTGGGCCTTGTTGTATGACTCTCGGTTTGAAAATTTTCAGGGTAAGCTACGTACACGTTGGCTTGGACCATATGAGGTAGATGCTATTTTTTCTAATGGAACGGTAAGACTTTTAACAATTGATGATTCTAAAACACCTTTACTAGTCAATGGTCATAGGCTTCGTTTATATCAACGCCCTGTTTCTAAAGAGGATTTCAAGACTGCTTGCATGACTGATATTCATTATCTTTTTCTAGGGGAGTCCTCTGCTCCTCACAGCATTTAATTTTCTGCACTGTATTTTTAGTATTAGATTAGATTTAGAACTAATAATCCCTGTCAAGGGTTGGCATATTACAATTGAATTTTGCAGATTCTGGAAAAGCTCATTAAGGAGGACAGATTCATCATAAGAAGATCTGAAGCTTCAATCACAGAAGCTTGTTCCCTTAATTTTACCCCATTTCCTAGCAATATCCCTTCATCCCCATTTCTACATTACTGCCCTTTTTCCCATTTTTCCCACTTCTACCATTCCTGAAATATCATCCTTCATCTAGTATTTCCCATCCCTTACTATTGAAATTATCCTTTATCAAATACTTCCTCCACTTGTTTCAAACCCAAGTCATTTATCCCATTTTCCTGATTTTTCCCGTTGCTGAAACACCAGTTTCAGCAACATGTCGTTCATTTTTCCGTTGCTGAAACACCAGTTTCAGCAACCTGTCATCATTAAAACATCATTTCTTTCTGCCGCTATACAAGATTTTTAGTTCTCCACTTTTACGCTTCAGACCCTTTGGGTGAAAATTATTCAGTACTGAGCAGATCCTGTTACACTCCTGTTCTAAATTTCAGAGAAATCTACAGATTCTTCCATGTATATTAAGCCATTCTGAAGCACTCTACACTTTGAATTATTAAACCAAAGGTAAAAATGTAAGGTATGTGGTTTTAATGTAATGCAGTTAAATTATATTAAAGAGAGGATCTCGCTCATAATGGTTGCAATCTCCACACGCCCAATCATCATTGCACCATACGTAGGGGGGGGAATTTCGAAAACTGAATAATCATTTCATATTAAACAATCCTCCGTCACTCTTCATTCCATCTCCGCCGTCATAGAGACTCCGCATCCTCTGTTGCAACAATTAGCTTGACCAAAGCCTGTGTTTCTGTCTTCCGTGCCTCTGCATGTAACTCAAGCTAGTAGCCATGGGAGGGTCGACTATCAGACACGAGCCTGGTTCGATAAATCTTCTTCAAATGTTCTCGGAAGCCTATCAAATTTTCCAACAAGCAGGATGGACAGCATATTTTGAAAGGTTGGGAGAATTTGATCAGGAACAAGTTTTAGAGTTCGCACAGAACCTTCAGGGGAATTTCTTAGTGGTTCAAGGGGTCCGCATTTCAGTTACAAAGGAGGACATAGTTCAAGTTTCAGGTTTGCCGGCTATTGGGACTCGCTGGTTCAGTAGGAAGCAAGTGATTTTAAATGCACAACAAGATTTTCTTCGTCCAGATGAACCAGTTGAACTTAAAGGCCGCGGTGTAAGTCTGCATTCACTTCCTCGACCATGGCCAACAGTAGCAGAATTCATCAAGCACTACTTGACATGCGAAGGGCGTTACCAGGTAGTCTACCAACACGACTTCGTTTTGATGAATCATTTAAGGAATGGTCGACTAGTTAATATTCCTTATTATCTGCTTGGCTATATCAAAAACATGTCCTATTATTGCAGACGGTCTAAATTCCCATTGTTATCCCTCACCCATCATCGTTTATGCCAATTGTTAATTCAGAGGGGTTTTTCTCAGCAAAACCCCCCTCTGAATATTCCACTCCTTATTCCCCAACAGGCTGAAATTCCTCAGCAGGCCCAAATCCCCCAACAAGCCGAAATTTCCCAAGAAACTCCTGAGATTCCTTATGAAGGGCAACTGGACGATATCCCAGACTCCCCAGTAATTCCATCCTCAGAGCCAGTTGACCCAACCCAAAGTTCGTCCCACTTAGTAGAGTCAACCATTCCCACTATTTCTATCCCTAGCGATGACTCTCTAACACCCCCATCCCCACCTACTTATAAAAGGAAGAAAAGAACCCCAACAATCTCTGTCTCAAAACGACGAACAAGGGCCAAATTCCAAATTTTCACTTCTTCTGAAAGCCCTTCCCCAAGAAAAGAATTTTCCCCTGTAAAGAAAAGGAAAGACAGTGAATTCTCTGCTTTCCTACCAAAAAGGAAAATGAAGATAACTGTTGAAACAGGAGTTACTCCCATTTCCCCTGACCCCGTCACTATTCTGTTAAAACTTCAATCTTCACCCCCATTTCAAATCCCCCAACCTGTCTCGTCCGGTGGCACTGCCACACAAGAACCAGTGCCCCGGGATAATACGACATCGTTTATGGCTCAAACAGTGACTGTCACACAAGAACCAGTCACTTACCCAGAGGTTGAAACACAAGAGCCAGCCACTGTGGTACAAAAATCATACACCAAGCATGATGATACAGGGAAACCAGCTGTAGTTGCTCCACAAGAACCAGCTACAGCTGTGGATCAGTAGACAACTCCAGTAGAATCAACCAGCACACAGGGTTCACATACTATGGCATCTTTATTGGAAGAAAATGAGTTTTTGAAGTCTGAGCTAGAAGCCTATAAGAATGAATTAATCGAGGCACGAGAAGCCTTTGATAGAGAATTGAATCTCTATATGCTAGCACACACAGCATCAGCACAAAATAGGGAGCCATGCAAAAAATACATGTGCCACGAGTGTGGTAATATTTACCAGCAGGCAGGCTACAAAGTAGTCAAAATTCAGGTATCTGAGGCATCTACATCAGCTGCAATTAAAGAAGAATACCCTACTGCTCCACAAGAACCAGTAGGGCTCTCAATAAATTTAGAAAAAGAAACTAAACCACAGATATCTCACCCTGTGCTGGTCATCTCAGCCACTCAGACAGAAACACAACCACAGATATCTTGTCCTGAGCTAGTCAGCTCAGCCACTCAGACAGTATCACAACCACAGATATCTTGCCCTGAGTTAGTCAGTGCAGCCACTCAAACAATGTCCCAACCCAGTACTTCTAATGCCAGGACACAAACCCTGCCATGGAACCAATTAGAACTGATGAACAAATGGAAGAAACAATATGTTGAGGAACAAGATACAATATTACAGCAGCATAAGTTAGCATGGCAGAATCACATGTATGCCAACTGGGATAGTTGGGAACAGACATTGCAACAGCTCAGGGATTCCAAGAAGGAAGTCAAGGAATCAAAGGAAAAGATGGTTTTGATGTTTTCATTAGTGCAGAAGTTGATGGCTACCCGCAAACCCTCTGTAAATTACTCTCTCTTCCTTTCTGAACGTTTAGTTTATTTTCAATTGAAGGCAATAAAGGATGGCAGACCTCATGAATTGCTTACTTCAGAACAATTTGTTGAGACTTTTGCTGAGGCCCATGAAAGTGACCAGCATTTGTTGTGCGAACTTTACCTCCATAATGAGGCCATTCCCGAGAATAGAAGAGTTAATCTCATTCCAATTGCAGGTGATATACAAATAAGGGCATTTGTTTCATTTTTGGCCAATCAGCTCACCTGGAAAACTGCGTTTATTGCAAGTAGTCATAATGAGGAGAATAGGCTCCTTTGGATTAGACTGGAACCTGTAAGTTCAGCCATGTTTATAGCACAATATCACCAATTCTTACAGAAGCCAGGAATGCATAGGTACATGCAACAACTACAGGCTTCAACACTTTTGAAGTGTCAACAGCAAATCAGAGTAAAGGAGGCTGCTGCATTGAAGGCCAACATTATGTTTTGGCAGCAGTCATGTAAAGAAAGACAAGACTATCACCCTTTCAACCCTGATAATCTTCAAGCTGCACTTTCCAGGGTACCTAATTATATCAGATGCATTCGACATTGTGGAGAAAATTGGATTGGTTACCATTTTCATTTTCCAATTTTATGGCTGCCTTCAGAGAAATATCAGTGTCACTACCAATTGGCTGGCAGAGATGAAGCTGTAGCATGGCAGCAATTGCAAAACAATAGAGGATTCCGAGCTCCTACTGATGCCACCTTCTCCAGCTACTGCTTGAGCAACTTGCATGCACAGAGTCAATACTCAGACTTTGACTCAGACTAGGAGTTGCCTGAGGACATGCAACATTTTCAGCTGGGGGGGATGTTAGGACCTCACTATGTATCATTTTTACTATATATTTTGACACCATCTTACCTTTATAACCATGCTTAAAAAGGATTCTATCATCATTTTCATTTACTTTATCCCAAGATATATAAAATCCTCTTCTTTATTATATGTTTAATTTGTTTACATATAATTCCATATTACTCTTATATTTTATCATTAATCTAAGTGGATTGTTGCTAACATAAGTCTAAAGATTGCAGATAAGTTATATGTTGTGCTGGAACAAACGGCCATTGCTGAAACAGTCAAACTTCATTGCTGAAACAGTCGACTCCGTTGCTGAAACAGTCGACTCCATTGCTGAAACAGCCAGCCGACACGCAAATTCCGCCACCGTTCGTAATTTGCGATTCTGGAAGAGAAATTTGTGGAACAATGGCAACAGCATGAAGACGTGGTTACATGGATTGTTCTGAAGATAGCATTCTTTTTATATCTGTTGTAACAATATCTTTTTATGGAAGAACAGAATAACCTGTTTTAAGAAAGAAGAACAGATTCGGGATAAACGTAGATTTTCTCTCATGTAATTGTAAGAGATGTCTCCTATTTAAAAAGAGGAGACATCATCATTAGAGGGGAGTTCGAGTTTGAAAGCTACAGGAGAACATTGTATTTGAGAGATTGGAGCTAGACTCCATTTGTAATGTATCATTTCTTTTGACAGATGAATAAAATTTCCTTTTGAGCGCTCCAATTTAATTCTTTCCCTAGGGAATCTTGTGAGAGGGAAAGGGCCCGCCTTCCTCACAAGATTCACCCTTCTATCCCTGTAGTTTGTTTAATTTCTTTATGCTGTTTGCACTTCACTTTAATTCTGTTTGCTGAAAACCAGTTACACAGTTCTGTAGTTCATTGAGTACTCTGTTTCCTTAACGATACATGTGCTTAGTACATTCATTCTTAAGAAGTTGAGAGATCCATTTCTGTTAATTGTTTGAATGTATGATGCTGGGAAGCAGGTGCTAAAGGTTCCTGTACAAAGGAATAGGGTCCTGCTCCCACTAATTGCCTTTCTTTTTCTGCAGTGTGATTATAACAGGAGACAAATGCTGAAGGTTCCTGTTCATGGGAATAGGGTCTTGGTCTCTTGAGTTATCTTTTCTACAGAGTGACTAGTGTCAGGCAGCAAGTGCTGAAGTTCCTATTTAAAGGAATAGGGTCCTGTTCCTATTATGGTTGATTGGTTTCCTTTCCTGCAGATTGATTTCCCTTTATTTGGATTCTAAACTGCAACCTAGGAATTACTTCTGCTATAGCATAATTGACTTCAGCTTTGATTAAACAGAGTGTGAATAATTAGATTTGTATGATTGCTAATTGTGTGGCTTTTTACTACAACATTATTTTTGCTTTTGAAATTGAGCATATCCAGTGCGTGATTGTCTTTGGAATAAAAAGACTTCCTCGGGTTGACAATTTATGTGGAGCTTGAATTGTGAAAACAATTAAAGCGACCAACAGTGTGGAACCTTATAGGCTTCCAGTATCTGTGCCCATGAGACTAATTGCTTTGGAATTCATTAGGAAAATTTTAAATGTTGATCAAATCCATTTTGTGCCTATGAAGAAAGGTCATATGTTTAAATTGCCAATGACTATCGGTCCTTTTATAGTTAATATGAGACAGGCAACTGATGAATTCACTGAGATGTTAGATGAGATGCACTTATTGTTAGGAGAGAAGAGGTTGTATGACTCTCATAGTGTGATTTCTAATAGGAGAATTGAAAATGGGTATTCAAAATTCATTCATGAAAGTAGACCTGATGTAGAAAAGATGGAAAATAAGGGCTTTGCAGGTTCTGTGAGCTCAAATGTACAAAATCCTATCATATTAGAGAAGTCAAATAAGAGAGGTAAAGAAGCAGTGGTTGATTTCGAGGATGAGGAACAGAGGACTGAAAAGAGGACAAAGCTTAGTCAAGATTCTATAGATGCTCAACTTGGTTTCTCTCTGCAATTAGGAGATGAGAAAAATGTCCCTGCTTCACCAAGAAGGCATGAAAGCACTCGGGAATAAGTTCCCTTAATTAAACAAATGTTTGCTTAGATTACATAAAGAAATCAGAAAATGAAGGCAAGCATGGAGGCTCAAGCTGAGTACCAGATAACCCCATAGAAAACAATACTGCTAACTATAATGGATCTTGAAAAGGATCAATTTAAGATTTCCCTATCACATCCCTTTGATATGTCTATTGTTTCATCGAATAAATTTTACTACTGTGAATCTAACTATATATGTAAAGAAAATTCCACTACTTGACAAAGTGAATCTACATATGCAAACAGGTCAGCTGATTGTGAATGACTTAACCAAAACCAATGAAATGGCACTCAAGGCTGAAAACATGCTTGGAAAAGTTATCAAGCAATTGAAGTTAGAGAAATAAAATTCCAAGGCTTTAACAATCTATAACGAAGAACTCAAAAATATTATTTTGAAGATTGGGGTAGATCCCAATGACAGGTCTATTATACAGAAGCTTCTGCAAAGTGCTAAATCAGAAATCCCTGTGCTGAAGAAGAAATTGAAATTGCCTATAGGAGAGCACTCCATGGAAACAGAGGTTGCTGAAGTAGAAAATGAGAAAGAGAAACTTCTTTAGTAGCTCTTGCAAAAGAAAGAAGAAATCAATAAATTAAAGAAAATTGCATTATCATTTCAGAATCACATTGAATCTCATACTTGTACTTTTGTTTTTCCATCTGGTAATGAGGATCCAGTAGCACAAATATCTCAATTGACTATTGAATTGAAGATGGAAAAGAGGGATCGCAAAAAGGCACAAGCTGACTTGGAGACAACAACAAAGATAATGCAAGCCAAGGAGGGGGAAGTCAGTAAATACAAAACAGATTGCCAGACTGCTGATGCTGAGTTTAAAAATCTCAAGGAAAAATTGAAGGGAAATATATCCCTAATACAGGCTAAATACATCATCTGGAATGATATCATTTCAGAAGTGAAATCAATTTGGGGTTTTCTGACTGTTGTAGCATAGGAAAGAAGTATTATCAGATATTTTGAAGAAGAAGTCATGGCAGAGAAGCAAAAGACAATTAACAGAGCCATTTGGGAAAGAAAATTCATTGATTTCATTGATTCCAAAATTGATCAAGAGTTGGAAGAGAATGAGATTAAAGACAACATTTTATGTGCTGTGGAAACTAATAAGATGATTGTCAAAAATGATTGTAGGAAGTCTACAAAGAAGAAGTTGATTGAGCTAAAGGAAGCAGTGAGCCAGTTTGATAATTTATTTGAAAAAATAGAAAGAGAAGGTTTGCCATCATGTTGGGGTCTTGGAGGTAGTATTTTATCATGGGATTCTTATGAACCCTTTTTGGTGTTGGAAAAAAGCAAGGTAGACAATACTCATGAAAAGGCTCACATTATTAAAGGACCAACAGTGATCAATTTCCTTCAAAGAAATTTTCAGCTGCTGTGGTTAGTGAAGACTTTATTTACAGAGAGGACATCATTCAACAGAGTCACTGCCTTTAGATTGGAATATCACAAGCTGGTTCATTCACCTAAGACAAACATTGAGATATGGAAGAAATGTAGAGACTGGATGAAAGATCTACCAAAATATCCCTCAACTTCAAAGAAAGATAAACCACCCAGTCAAGGAAATGCAACAGCAACATCATTAGTTCACATTTAACAAATAGATTAGGAATTATTTTTCATGTTATTTTCCTCTTTTAAAGAGAATTTAATTGTAATAAGAAATTTTTGATGACATGTAATAGATAGTTGATGAAGTCCTAAGTAGTTGAAGCAGTTAGGATTAGTTCCAGCAGTTACAAACTACTTTCTATTGTATTTAAAGAGATAAATGAGAAAGAGAATGGTTCCAAGTTTTAGACCTTCAGACTGCAAATTTTGTACTCAGTTTTCAGATGCCTAATGAATGAAAAGAAATTTTCTGGCATTTGTTGATATTGATATGTTTTCCAGTCTACATTGTGTATTTTCTGTTCCTGAATAAAATGAAGTAATGAAGTTGAGGTATCTTTTTACATATGTGAACAAGAGTTAAAATCCTTAATGGGTGCTCCTTCATTTTAACTAATATTCTGTCATATATTTCTTCTAAAGTTTAAAGTGATAGATATTGTTTATCAGCATATCAATTTAGTCTTCCTCCCTTCATATTCTTCTCATCATTCCATTTGATATCAGCAAATAATGGCATTGCAAAGCGTTTATTGCATTTTATTCTTGACGGTTTAATAACAGAACATCTGAGGGTGATTAAGCAAAGACCTTTGATATTTAAAATTATATGACATACATGTAAAAATGTCTTAAACACTGATTCCTTAATACATCCAAGGGATTGTCTCTTAAGGTACAACACGTTGCATCATGATGATAGAGGTTGGAAACATGAGGCCTTACTGTATTGGCTTTTTTTGCGATATTATGGTCATTATACTTGGTATGATGATGATGTGGTATGGCAGTAAGAGGCATTGTTGCGGTGGATTATTTTGAGCGAGTATGGCTCTCCTACCTAGTTTAATGATGATTTGGCATGGAAGCATAAGGCTTTCATGCTATGGTTGTTATTGCGAGAGTATTGTTTAAAATTGTGCATATTCATCTGTATGTCTCTACTTATTATTTTTCACATTGTTGGGATTGGATCCAACAAGGCCAGCAGGGTGAAAGATGGAAGCATGGAGAGATACAATCTACTTCATGTAGCATGATATGGAGAGATAGTTTATGAGCTGAGACTTTCCACTTTTGGAAGAAACCACTTCACCTTATGTATCTCATTCATAGAGAAGGATCTTGGACAACATATGGTTTCCACTTGGAGATTTATTAATGAGGAGAGGCATCTAACTTCTTAGTTGGATGCCATTCTAGACATTCTAGAGAGGCATATTTGGAGTTGGGCATGCATTATAAATTATAGCAGATGGGGAGACCTTTCGTATGAGTATTCCATTTGGAGGGATATGGATTGTTGTAGCATCCACTTTTTGAGTTGCTTGAGGACAGGCAACATTTTTGTGGGGAGGACTATAATATTCCCAATTTTCCATCAGTTAATTGGAATATTAGAGTTCGTAATTTTCTTAATTAAGTAAGTAAATAATATTGTGGAGGGACCCATAAACCACATAGATGAATACAATCCACTTTTGATGTGTGTATGTGGATAATTTAGAAGTAAATATGCATTATGGAGAAGTGGAGAAGTTTCTTAATGAAGGAAGAGTGGAGATCATGGATCATTAATGAGAAGATCTTGGAGACCACAGAGGAATTCAAATGAGATCATGGTGCATTAAAAGTAAGATCATAGAGCACTAATGATGAGATAGTGAAGGAAATTTTGCATCTAATGGACACATTATGGACAGAGTGGGAATCAAATGTAGAGATGGTGGAGAACATGGAGAGACATCGCAGTCTTCATGGAGGCTAGTGGCCACATGTGTAGTGCAGTTATGAGGTGGTTCACGGCTATGGAAGGCTAAAAAACCATATAAGGGAGATGAAGGCAATAATATAAGGAAGGCTTTAGATTTTAATTATTGATTTATTTAGATATGTATTTGTCATTTGAAATTTCTATGCATGGTTTAGTTGTTTAACTAAGTGTACAGTGACGTTTAGCACACAGGTGTTTTTGAGTGGAAATCCCACCCTTACCCATGGGGAACTGCGAATGCCTACTCTGGGAAGGTTTCTTTGAGTTGGCATACATCATCAGGAATTTGTGCCACATTTAGCCTCTCTCTACAACACATTCATTTTCAGGAATTACACATTCCTGGTTGAGGGTTTGAGAGGAGGAGGTTGTTTCTATCACTTCAACTAGGAAACCAGTGGAGGATTCATCGTTTCACCTTATACTTCAAAATCATTTTTTCGAGAGAATCATATCATATCCGGCTTTCAGGCCAACATTACATACCTCCATGTAGTAGCAATTCCCCAAGGGATTGTGTAGTCCAGTCTTGCAGATCTGAAGGAGGAAGGAAGTTTACAGTCTTTCAGCTGTAAATCCTGTGAGAGACCATATAATCACTTTGGGAATACTATTTCCATCATTCAGGAGCTTCATTGCAGCATCTAGCATCAGGATATAGAACCTACATTCCTAATAGCGCAGTTTTAGTCAGCTGTTGTGTATTCAGAAGCTGCATCTATTGGAGGAGGAAGGAGGAGACATATCTTGAGCTTCTTGCTTAAGAATCTGAAGGAGGGATCAACCCTCTATGCATTGAGTTGGTTTTCCTTTATTGCAACCATCATATTTTTAGCTCATGCAGTAGATTTTCATACCGAGTAGTGTTATAGTTGCAAGACCTAAGAGGGTGATTTTCCAATTTTGTCAGATCTGGAAATCCTTTATGGGTTATCTTGGGTGTTCATCATGGAGCCCCGATATGAAATCCTCGCATCATCTGAGCTCCAAAATTTCCACATATACATTTTTATATTTTTCCAGCAGGTGCAGTCCCGAAATTTCCAGTAGGGATAACGTAGTATTCCTTCTAGCAGTCCAACAGTTTTGCAGTCCCTCTTGTGGGAGGAATTTAGGGTCATTCTAGGAAACTTTTTGGCTTGAGTGTCTCATATTTTGAGCACTGTTGTACTTGTTTATCCACATCCATTTAACAAAATGGCTAATTTATTCTGTATATTTTTATGGTGTATTTGGATTATTTGTTCGTTGTTGTAATTTCTAGCTATTGTGTTTATGTATTACCACATTATCCCTTTTGGGATATTACAAAACTATAATAAGTCCTTGAGGTTTCATATTGATGGTGAATGGACGTTTTTTCAATGAAATTCGTGCTAAAAAAATCATTGGTTCAAATCCTCCATGATTGTTTACTCCAAAAAAATAAAAAATAAAAAAATAACTATATTGAAAATATCATTCAAAGCTATTAGTTAGACATATCAGTCAAAATGCAACTTTAGTTGTATTAAAAGTTACACCACATTTAATAAATAATATCAATGAAATTAGTTTGTAGGTGAATTAAGTTACTTCCTGTCCTCTCATCCTCAAATTCCTTTATGCCCACAATTACATGTATCAATAAACATATAATATTTGGTATTTTATTAGGTTAGATGTGGATGTTCCAAACTGGAAGGTGTTTTTCAACCAATATAGGGACCCAACCTAGGTTTGAAATTAGGTTTAACGATATAACACGGATTGTGGTAGACTTCTTTAAGTTATGGTATAGTAAAAGTGCCCCTAACTCAATCCCAAGTCTCCTAGCTGACAAGCAACAAATCCACGTATTCTGTTAATAAAAAAATATTAATTCTCATAAAAATAAATAAATAACCTGCAACATGCTTTATTTAAGTTAGATTATAGTAAAAGTCCCACTAGCTCAATCCCAAATCTCCTAGTTGACAAACAACAAATCTACCTATTCTCTTGATAAAGAAGATTACTAATTAGCCTTAAAAAATAGATAACTTGCAACATGTTTGCTAAATATTTGAGATAAATGATTCCCTATCATGATAATAGTGGAAATCAAATTTGGAAGATTTGAAATTGACATGTTTCAAAAATATTCCAAACTAGTAATTACTATCCAATTATAACTAGATAGCTTGTAACATGCTTGCTAAAGCTTTACTGTAAACTATTCCCTATCATGATAATATTGGAATTCAAATTTAGAATAGTTGAGATTTAAACTAATAATTACTCTCCAATTATAACCATTAGTAACTCTTACTAGATTGTGTGAAACTCCTTGATCTTTTTAATCAACAAAGTTACTCGAACGATAAGTCAAAGGAATCGTGAAATTGCACCCGTCATAAAATATGGAAGGCCCTTCTTCTCCACTTTAGCGGAGCATGGTGAAAAGACTAACCATTACATCTTCATTGAAGATGATAAGTTCATTGCCAAGATTAATCATTTTCATCATTGTAAGTTAAGAAAGGATTTAGAGATTGAAAAAAGACGAGCCAACCTTAATAGAGATGATGGTCGGAGTATTAACAAGTGTTGAATCCTCACACTATATCCCTAGGTGATTATTATTCATTATAATTAATTCAAATTATTTTTTTAATCTAAGCCCCCTTCCCTTATTCATCTACATAATTAATCCTATTTTATTCTTTAATCCCTAATAGTTATAATAATATGTAATACTAACAAATATATAACATAAAACAAATAATCAATTTCTCCTTTTAACCATTTCACTAAGAATGATGGATTATTTTAATAAAAATATAATAATTTAAAACTAAATGAAATTATTTATATATATATATATATATATATATATAAAATGAAATTAAATTAAATTATAATAAAAGCTATTTTTTTCCTTTCTAATTAAATTAGTTGATATATTTCAACGGCTAGTTAAGTCTTCTTTTCATCTATTTAAAATTGATTTTATAATCTGATCTCTCATCTTGTCTTGAAAATGAACCACTCGGGTAGTTTGAAAAATGTCAATAAAAAAAAGAAAGACCTAGTGGATTCAAAGAAAGAAAGTAGATTTGTTCCAATACACTTTGGAGTTCGTTGCTAATAATGTGGAGTTTAGGTTCATAATAGGTAGTGGCTTGCATAAGTGATGTTTTCCATTTCAAGTAAAGATTCAATAGTCTTCAAAGGTCTTTAAAAGTATAGTTGCACTGTGGAAGCTATGAATATCAATGCTTGTATTTTATGTTATGGCGATCAATGCTAAATACATTTTTAATACGTAAAATGATTAAGAATAAATATAAGTTACAAAAATAAAATATGTATACTTATAAATTTTAATAATTAAATTATTTAATTATTCATAGCTTTTTTTATGATAGTTTTTTCGGTAAATCATATGTCAGACTAATGGGTCGATGGATTTCGAACCACTAATTATGGTTCATCATCAACACTACGATGAATGCTTGATAATACAAGTTGATATATATTGCAGAGATGCATAACAATTCGAAGATAAATGTTAGAGAAAAATTAATAAAATAATTAAAATGAGCGTTAAAGAATTTAGATTAAGATATTGAAGAAAAATTAATAAAATAATTAAAATGAGCGTTGAAAAATTTAAATTAAGATGTTGAGTTTAATAAAATATTGCTAAAATATTATTTAATGAGAAATTGTTAAAATTTTCAAACATGGAAAGACATCCCCTAACTACCGTAACTACTTAAATATTTAATTAATAATACTATTATTATTTTCTTTATTTATTATTATTAGAAGGAAAATCGAATCAGATAAAAGTCAACCCTACTATTTGAATAATTATTATAATTAAGAGAATGATTTTCTTAAAAACATTGAAATAAAAGAAAATAAAATAAAAATAAATAAACAAACAAATTAATTAATTAATTAATTTTTAAATAAAAATAAAAATAAAATCAATATATAAAACTAAACATTATCTTAATTAAATTATCTAACTTTAATAAAGAGAAGTGAATGAAAATACAAAAAAAAGAAAATAAATAAGATAATAAAAAGAGAGAAAGAAAATAATAATAATAATAATAAGAGGAGGGGAAAAGCTAACAAAACAAAGGGGAAAAGATGAAGGAGAAGGAAAAAAATATAGGAAACAAGAGATGGAATCCAACAACTACTAATTTTCCACCTGTCATCCTTATTCATCATATGATACATTTTCTCTATTTCAATGGCCTCCCTAAACTTGTGGTGACCTTAGACTCTTCCAAACAAATATGGTGGTTTTTCTTCATGACAATCTCAGCAAGAGCTGAGAACCGCACCATACAATGTCTTATATCAACAACATGCCCATGTAGTCTCTAATTTATAGATCAACATGTTTCCCCAAAGTATGGGGTCCCATGGGAACAGGGGATCAAATAGACACCTTTCACGTTCTTAGGATTCAATGGGTCTTTTATGGATCTTAGGGAGCTAGTAATTGTTTTCAAGGGTCTAAAGGTCGAATAAATTTTATGCTTCCTCAAAATACGAGTTATTTTGTCAGTAGTACCCTCAATAAAGGGAAGTTGAAAATTTCCAATCAATTCACTAGGGGATTTCCTAGTTTTTGGACCTTTACTCGCCTTTAAAAATGTTCTAAGACCTTGGAGCTTACAATAACCATTATTCTCAAAGATTTTAAGGATAGGGGTTTTATTTTTTTTCGAATATTTCATCATCTAAAACCTTGAGAGGCCGAGTGGATAATGTCTTAATAATGCCAACCTTTTGAGTTAGAAAATGATGGGAGTTAACGTGAAGACACTGCTCTATGTGGGTTTTATTCTGAAATCCTTGTTGATAGAAAGAGTCATCATATTTCTTGGAGATAAAGACATCAAGGAAAGAAAGACTACCATTAATTTTGGTCTCCATTGTTAACTTATCATTATTATCATTATTATTTATTTTACGAACAATAAAATCTTAAAACAATAGTATGCTTTCTTTTCATTTAAAAAGTTTTAAAGTAATATGTCTTCCCTTCATTAAAAAATCACTAGTATGATTTGATATGGATGTTTTTTCATAGAAGTCTCATGGATAATGATAATGATGTGACATTAATAACTTTTTTTTTGCTAGATAATCTAGGTCATTAAAAATGCACAATTTTAAAACTTCCAAGTAAAAGTTTTAAGACTTTAATGTAATTTTTTTTATATTGCCTTTGTAGGCACAATTTTAAAAGTTTGATATTCAAAACCAAGCTATATTGTTTATATTATTGATGAAGCAAATAAAAAATTGACATTTACATATTTTTATTTTATTTCCTATGTTGATGAGGAACATTAAAAGTTTGACATCCATAACCAAAACATTTTTTCATATTGCCTATGTTATTTATGGGGCATTGTTTTAACAACTTAACATCTACTTAAATATGTATGAGTTAAATTTAGGAGTTTTATTTTGTGATATTGCATATATGAGCATACTTTAAAGGCTAGTTTAAAAGGTAAGAGAAACATATAAGTAAATGTTTATTTAACCTTTAAAAATGTAAATTTTTATTGATTATTTATTTATGAAGAAAATTAAGTATTTTTATATATTAGAATAGAAAATCTATTATTAATATTGGATATTTAAGGCTATAGGTAACTCTCAAAGATTAAGTGAAGGGTAATCGATATTAATGAAATAAATGACTCATTTATTTCAACTTACATTTTTATGGTTAATTTTCTAATTTGTCATGAGACTCAATTTGATTAATTGAAAACCCTTAAATTCATAGCTATTAATTTAATCAATAATCAATAATCAAATTATCTGAGATGTTGAGTTATTACCAATGCAACATGTGGATAAAATTGTTGAGTTAATATTGACTTGTTCATAGAGTACTTTGGATAATTTTGATACAATCAATGAATTTATAGGTTTATAACATGTATTTATTAAAGGGTTCAAATATTATGCTTATGTATAGTATTGTAGGTGACTATTATTATGTGATAAGTCATACATATATAATTTAAATGAATATTAAATTAAGCAAATGTAATTTATATTAAAATTGATATTTTTTTGTGAATATGATCAATTTAATCATATCTATGTAAATGATACTCCAATGTTACGCCAAATCAGCCGATATATAAAGGAACTTGGTATTAGGTAACTCATTATATTTTATCATGGTATTTCATATGATGAAGTCAATTTAATTTCTTTAGATACCCCATTATAATATGTCTCATGGTATAGATCTCAAGACTTGGCCTATTGGTCCCTATAGCCCTCAATGGCCAATGTGGTTTTGGATTGTGTAGTATAGGCCTTCTTTCATTTGAAGAGTTAAGCAAGAGTAAGTTCATTGCAAATTATTTATGTTAATTGCATGACTTGAAAAGTGTATTGTAGCGATTGCTTGCTACTAAAGAATACATTGAGGTCACTTTGGAGTCTAGCAATTTTCTTCCCAAGGAGTGTTTTAATGAAAACCATTTTGTTTAATGGTTTGTTGTTTCTTTTATTTGTATGTAGCTATCATGTTCCAGTTTTCTACACATTCTTCTCTTTTGGATTAGTGTAAGAAGTGTATTATTCACATCTACTTCCTTTCATTTTTTATTGAAACTTGATAACCTTAGATCCAAGGTTTTATGAACAAGGTACTTTTAACTAATATTGGTTTTGAGTGGGAGATTGCACAAATGAAAACTTTTCGAAAGAAAATGACATGCACAACAAAACTCAAAATAGAGAGTGAAATTGAAGCATGTGTGTCGGAGAAATTAATTTCTTAATGAAAAAAACTAATCACCGAGGCATTACTCATCAACCCAGAGTTTCATGTGTTTATTTCAAGGTTGTCCACACAGTTTTTGCAAAAAATGGTGCTAATGTCTTTCGACTTGTATGAACCTAATAAAAAGAAAAGACGTATGAATGAAAGGAACGAATGACACATGCTGAAAGAAATAACTCACTCTTAGCTTCTAGACTTCAAGTTTAAATGAAAAATACTACTAAGGAAATAAAAATCGTTAAATATCCTACTAAAGTAGTAAATAAATCTAATCAATTATAAAGTTGTTTCCTAGTTAAGAACATCTACATGAAGGGAACAAAAATATATCTAGAAATGAATTTTCCAAAAATGATATCAAATCTTGAGAATTAATAAATCTACTTTAACCAACAAGAATCAACAAAGAGAAATAAAATTCGAGGAAACTAATGGAAATAAGTCTAATTTTGTGATATCAATCATAACTGCTATAAAAAAATACTTTAATAGTAAATATGATGAACAATAGATGTATATAGGGAACAACCAAATAATTAAATGACATAATTTGAAAGTGAAATACAAACTTATTGATACACGAAAGGACAATAGAAGATCGAGGACTAGACCCAAAATCATTGGAATTTATTGCCTTGTTGTTAACTCAGTGTGATACATTAAAATTGAACAATTAAAGTATTCATTAAAACATAATGATCAAGTCACAAGAAATCTTTGTAGATATTACAATATAGATCAAAATCGTTACAAATTCAATTCAAATTCTTCAACCTTCAACTACTGAGGTTCAACCTTTTATATTACAAATCGATTCTGTTTAAGATATAAAGTGATCCTAAGAATCTAAGGATTCTTAGGATGCTTAATTCAAATCATGTAAATCTCCATTATTTCCTAGAATAGCTATGTTGAGATTTCTTCTTCAACTGATTTTTTCCAGGATAGAAGTCGATCTCATTCGGATGACTATAATTAATTTGAATGGCTCTGCATAATTCGTTTCTCTTTCGTTGTTCTAGGGAACAACACGCGATATCAAATATTCCTATTCAAATAAAAATTCACACCATAAGTAAACAACTTATTTCGTGATCTAAATCAATCATAAAAGAGATAAAGCAATGGAAATCTATTGACTCTTTTCTATAATTTGTATCACACGAATTATTATATTATACAAACAAAAAGATTGGAAAGCTAATATAAAGATAATAAAATAAGGTAAGAAAATATATCAATTTTGAATCCCAACATCAACCCCCATATTACCTATTTTCATGACCTCATGCAAACAAGTGATTAACATGAAGGGAAGTTAGGGAATAGGTTTGGTAAGGGTCTTCTCCATAATGTCGAAATATGTTTCTGCTCCATATTTCTTTGAAAGAAACATACTTACCTTCCTCATTCAAGTCATATTCATATTTGTAATCAGATTGAGGATACCAGATTACAGGGAACCCATATATGCACCCTATCTAGCTAGGACCTTCCTTCAACACCAGGTGAGCATAATCACGTGCCCTATTCATTGCAGAATTAAAATTATGATAACTAAAAGGTTCTCTATTTTCTATTTCTCCAAATGATACCTACCATACCTAATTAGCCCCTTGAAGGGCTTCAACCCTAACATCCCCTAGGTACGTCATCCCCGACTACAAAACCTTATTATGAATGGGTGCCAACGCATCAACAACACTAGATTGTTCCGTGAACCTTTTATGGTGATATAGTGTAAGTAAATGATTTTGTGGCTCTCCTCTAACCCAGAGGTCAAGGCCAAGCTCTCTTCTTTGAAACACATTATAGGTCTTAACCCATTTTATATGATTTCTATAAAATGATATAAAAGCTTGAAATTGTACATACCCTATAAAAGGAACATGGTTCTCATCTACTTGTTCTTCCAAGAAGAAGTTGTGCATGTGCAGTTCACTTAAAAATTACTTTGTATTATCATCCTTGTTATGAAAAGAATTAAAAAATTATGAAACATTACTAAATTGTTAAAGTTTCCCTCGATGAATGGAATTAACTTTCAGCAGTAAATATTGTTCTAACATAAATAAAGCATAATTTTTGGTTGGATATCTGCATGACATAGCATCATAATATATGGAACAAACTTCTTTCACTTGTTCCATGGCATTTTCAAGCTAACCTTTCAGAGACTTTATCTTTTTCTTAGCTGCTCTTAGTTTGACATAAGTTTCCTCTTCTATAACTGTCAATTCCTTAAATGTTTGCAGAAGATATTGATGCTCTTTCTAAGGTACTTCCTCTATATGATATCGTGCTATAGTTTCTCATTGTTACTCCATAATTTTATTAAAATCCTAAACAGTGGCTTCCACATTTAAAGGAGTATATGGGGGCACATGTTATGTTTGTGCACAAATTGTAATGATGGTTGGTGGATCTGTTTGGATCCCTACTTCAGTAGTCATAACATCAGTATTTAATGTGTCTAGCTTAGTTTGAGTTCCCACAGTAAAGGAAACATCAAGGTCTTTAAATTTAGTTTGTGTTTCATTCTCCCGGACTTCCTTGTTCTTATCATTTCTCTTCTCGTGATGCCTTTGGGCCTTCCTGTACCACAACCATTTCTTCAGTTTCCATACATTTATTTATAGCTTCCTGTTCTCATTTATCAATAGCTATGTTTCTCTACTCCTCTTACTTTTTCCTTTATTCCTCATGCCTTTGTTAATATTTTATGTAAATATATCAGCCAGAGTGGTTGGAGAGGAAGAAATTGAAAAGGAAGTTATGGCATTAGGGTTTTCAATCACCATTTCCTTGGTGGATTCAGCTATAGCATTGATTATAGGTTCCAAAAGGTCTCTATCAACCCGTGGTTTAGTTAGAAAGTCAATATTTACTTCTTGTCCCATGTTCTCTGAATGAAATTGTCAAGCTACTGTTAGAACCCTGTAATTTACAGTATCACTAGGTGACTGTGTACTTTCTCTTTGCAAATTTTTCATATTTTACATAAATGTTAATATTCAAAAGTATTTTCCAAAGAATGATGAAGAGAAACAAAGAACAATAAAGAGAGTATTTAAAAATGAAAATATGCAAAGTTCATACCATAGGTAAGCAACCTAAAAACTGCTTGATTGTTTTCCTACAATCAAACCGAAAAGATCAAAGTTTGCTCTAAATTTCTAAAAAGGGATGATTTTTGTCAAGTTTGGGACCTTATGGTATGTTTCTATCGTAAGTCCCTGACCACATTGCATACCTTTAGCGCCGCCCCTTGGTTATTCCTCTTATCCTAAGTTTCATTTTACCCCCTTGACTCTACCTCACATTGCCTACCCCAACCCATCCACGTTAACCATCGATGTTCCCAGACATCCACATCTAATAGTTTTATATGAATTTCACACCCCCCTTAGCCTTCAAACTTTAACCATGAAGGGGGGTCCGAAATGGGTAGTTGCAAGTCCGGTCCTACTCCCACACGTAAATTCACAGTGATTTCACACCTGCCTTTCACAATACCGCCTACCACCTTGGGACCCCTCCGAAAACCAACCTTGTGTTTTAAGTTCATGATATAACCTTTTGAAAGGAAATATGTGATGAAGTAGGATGAATTCACCTAACACACCTTATTTTCATTTCATTTCCATTTAAAAACATTAAACCTTACGTTTTCCGCTTTGCCACTTTATATTTCTACTTTACCGTGTTTCACCACTATATCATTATTTTATCTGCACTTCTGATTTTCCCGATTGTGATTAAAGTGGGCCATTCCTCCATGACACGTCACCCTTTCCCCCCACCATCCATCACATATCGGCAAAGATGAATTTTCACATCGCAAGTAAACCTTAACACTTGCGATCGCCGATTTGCGATATATCGCATCGGAGATTTTTTAACTTACCATTCGAAGTGCCTACATGTATTTCATTTAACTTGTGATGCAGTTGGCCCCGCCACAACAGCTTCATCACCCACTTCAATCCATTTGAAATACATTTAAATATATTGATATATCATGAAACCTCATAAAATTTTCCTTACTGCATAAAACATTCGCCGCTTTATAACTTCGCTGATGCAGTGGACTCCATATTGCCACATCATCCTCCAATCAGTGCAAATTGCACTTTGCATGTTTTAGTATTTCAACCCGTGCTCATAAAAAAACTTTAAGTTTGTGATTTTTTATGCAGTCGCTCCTACTTTCCCTCTATGTCACCACCTTCTCCCTGCGCTTTGCATTTTGTGTCTTTTAGAGTTTTCCTCCGTCACTTATAACTAAACTTTAAGATTTGCAATCTGTGGGTTGTGGTCTGGTCCCATCTTACCTACGACGTCACCTCATTTCTCCCCACACTTCACACTTTGCGTCTTTTAGTATTTAACACCCGTTGCTTATAAAAAAACCTAAGATCTGCGATTTGCGATGTAGTTGGTCCCACCTTCCCTCCACGTCACCTTCCTCTTTGCATTGCATCGTCGATTACATTCTTATATATTATACTGTAAAACATGTGAAATGTGATGTAGGCACAGATGCAATGTGGCTCCAGAACTAAAATCTAAACAATTTCAAATTCAGGTACATGAGTTTTTACGCAATTTTGTTTGGAAAAGGGTTAAACGCAGCTGAAAGGGCTCGGGTAGAAAATAAACACCACAAGTCGAGTCGGGCAGCAAAGGGTGTTAATAAAAAATTGTTATGTTTTAATGGAAAAAATAGAAAAGGTAGCAAAGCACATCAGCACAGTTACTAATTGATGAAAGGTAGCCAGCACTGCACCAGACTTAATTACTCAACGTTGGTTTTCTGATGAGCAGGGCCAGATTTCAGAGCCACAATTGGTTACCTCTTTGTGACCATCACAACCACCTCCCAGATTATTGTTTAATCTTCATAGGATTCATTTAAGTGTTTGGATCTATGAAGAGTTGGCCGACATTAATTCTACAGGCGGTTTTTGTTGTCAGAGATTTCTGATCATGCCTTGCATGGCCACACTTGTCCATTTTTTTTCTATTGCATGGTCACACTTGTCCATTTCTTCTAGATTGTATTCAATGCAAGTTTTTAGAGTAGGATAGGTCAACTAAATTAGTCTTTAGTTAAATACTGCTATAATTTTCGTTATCAAGGGTTGGAAAATTGGACCCTGCTGAAACTTGCATTGTAGGAAGTATTGGAACACTGCAACTATTTGAGCTGGGAATCAATAATAAGGGGCCTTTTTTAGGATTATTGAGCTATGTTAATGGTGATGTTCTTTCCTCTGTGTTAATTTTTTTCCTCTGTCTTTTCATGTTGTGCATCAATTTATCTGATTAGAAAGCAAAAAAATTAGATTAAGATTTGTTGAGAGAGCACCTTCATTCTGTCTGTGTTTGTTATCTTAATGTTTTCCTCTAAGAACTGAATGTAGAATTCATAGAAAGTTTTCTTTGCATTTACGTGAACCTTAATCTCCTCCTCCATTCCTATTTCACACTAATATTAAGATCCAATTAACATAGTTAGCTTTCCCTGAAAGTTGGTTCACAATTTAGTCTGTTGTGACTCCATAGCCCAATGAATTAGTTTGTCAGCTCTATCTTTCCAACCACACAATCAATAAAAAAAACAACCCCCAATAGTCTCTATAGCTAGCCTAATATCAACATTTATAATTATCAAGTTAAATCGTAAAACAGAGAGAGCACTCTCTGATTCTAGGAAGGCTAGGTCCCAGACTCCAAAGTGGTTTTATGTTTTTCCTCTGTCGTTTGTTCTTGCCAATCTTACAAATTACGGAGTGATAACATAATGGTGACCATACTCGAGAATTATTGAAAAAATTGTTATTTCATCATAACTCAGAAACCCTAGTCAAAATATCGTATGATTCAAGTATGTTCCAAGATTGGTATATGGTTGTTGATAGTGGAAAACAACCAGGCACAAGAAAGTTGAAATCATCCACCTGGTGACTCCACAGTTTTTAGTTGACCTAAAGGCTCCAATGGTAGAAGAATCCACATTGGTTGTGAATATATAGTGACCCCACCCTCTGACTGATTAACAATATGAATCCAAGAATACAATGCAGGTATGCTCCAATGAACAAAGATCACATTCCTGGATTCCCACACAAAATTCTTGAGGTATATTGGCAAAGAAATCTTCCTATTTTTCAAGATGAAAATGTGGATGATGCTTTGTTACATCTCATTAAATTTCATATACATTCATGGAAATTGAAGGTCTAATGGAATGAGGATTTCCTCATGAATATTTTCATGGAAACATTAGATGGGAAAGTGAGGGAATGGTATGAAGGTTTGAATCCTGGTAGTTTGTTTTCTTTAAAAGATTTCCACAAGGTGTTTTATGAGAATTATAAAGAAAATTTGTTAGCTTCTCTCAAATAACAATAACAAATCCAAAATAAAAATTAATTAATTAATTATTCCAAGTTAGGAATATGTGCCTAACTCTTGGGTTGTTCCTCAAATATTGGATTTTGTTTAGTAACTCCTATCTTGGTGGGTTTTTGGTGAGAAATTATCTCAAACCAAAGGAGTCTAAGATAGCACGGACTATCTTAGAAATTTTCTCTCATCTATTTAAATTGTAAACTAAATTCTTTTAATAAGAGAGAATGATGAGAATGCCATGAGGTTGAAGCCTCTTTTCCGCCATTGTTTTGTCTAGTTTTGTATCTGTGTTTTCTGTAATCTGTTTCTGAGTTATTTCATTTCTAATAAAATTCTCCATCTTTATCATTAGCTGAAAATTGTTGTGATCAATCTGAGGATCTCATACAATACCTTGTAAATATTAATAAAGATTTAGGAAATTGGCATCCTGAGGATCTCTTAGAAGAAATTCATGAATTTCATTCTCAAGTTAACTATCACGAAAACTAAGAGAAGTTAGTTGAAAATGAAAGCAATCAGGAAATGAAAGAAGATAGACAAGATCTCTCTGTGGGGAAAAATGGTAATTCATCTTCTCTTTTGTGTGAGGATAAAGAAGACATCCAACCTCATGGTCAATCTTCACAAGAGAAAGAAAAAAATTGTTGTTCAATCCAAAGAAAACAAAGACTCCCTCCTCCTTTGACTAAAGAAGAAATTAATCAGATTCTAAGCATGCACCCAGCCTCTAAATTTTTATGTAATGAAGAGATTATGTTTATTTGTTCTACTGTTGATTTATGTAATGAAACATTTCCTCATGAAGAAACATAAGAACAAATTGATATTGATTTTTTTCTACCTTTTCAGGAAGGCCTATTGCCAGAAAGTGCTCCTATTCATCAGAATGATGGCCTTCCAACAGAATTCAACCAAATTAGTCAAGACATATTAGGTTTGCTTGATGATAGCATAGTGGTATATAATGCGGATGCCATGCCAGATGACCATGAAGAATATGTATATATTATCTTTCAAAAGGATCTTGAGCATGACAAAGTGGAACAAGGAGAAACCCTAAATGAAGTCTGTTATTTAAATCCTTAGGGCCAGGTATTGTTCCAAGATCCTTTTGCTAGTTTATTAGAATCATCTAAAGAAGGAGTATGCCATGCCAGGAATGGTTTCTTGCAGAGTTTAAGGAAAACTTTGAGAACTACTGTTCAAAGAAAAGTAAAATGGTAGTGGCCCTTTTTTCTTCAGCATACTCAAAAAGGTGAACAAGGATCAATCATGTAGTCATTTACTTGATTGGTTGCATTGGAGAAAAGAGTTCACTTAGTGTATATTATCACCTCCAAGTTAGATTAGGGTAGGTAGGTGTGAAAATAAGCTCAACACTCTGAGCATCTTACAAATCTTAGTTTTAGATTGCCTTTTATTTTTATATCGGTGTGTTTCAGAATTTAGTTTTAGCACAATTCTGGTCTCATCATTTATGTTTTCAAGGTGCAGCAGTATGTTGAGCTTGATGGATTGTAGTGGACAAGTCCAATTATAGTTTTAGTTCATATTTCAGTATGCTAATAAGCTGGCTAGACAAGCATGTGGTCTATTTTTATCAGTAAAATTCATGAGGAACAATCAGCTAGTTTCCAGTCACTAAGTTGCCTAACAGATCAAGATACAAGTTTTGGGATCAGCCCAATAGATCAGGCCACTAGTCTGTGGTGTTCTTGACACCTCTTAAAGGAGTCGCCATCCCCAGCTAGAGCCACTGTTAGAACCCTACAATTTACAGTATCATAAGCTGAATGTGTACTTTCTCTTTGCAAATTTTTCATATTTTACGTAAATGTCAATATTCAAAAGTATTTTCCAAAGTAAGATGAAGAGAAACAAAGAAGAAGAAAGAGGGTATTTAAAAAGGAAAAGATAAAAAGTTCATAGCATAGGAAAGAAGCCTAAAAATTTCTTGATTGTTTTCCTACAATCAAACCAAAAAGATCAAAGTTTGCTTTAAAGGTCTAAAAAGGGATGATTTTTGTCAAGTTTGGGATGATTTCAACCCCGCACCCATAACAAAACTTTAAGTTTGTGATTTGTGATGCGGTCGGTCCCACTTTCCCTCCACGTCACCATCTTCTCCTCGCGCTTCAAATTTTGCATCTTTTAGAGTTTTCCTTTGTTTCTTATAACTAAACTTTAATATTTGTGATCTACGGGCTGCAGTTTGGTCCCTCCTTACATGCCACGTCACCTCCTTTCTCCCTACACTTCGTACTTTGTGTATTTTAGTATTTAACCCTTGCTGCTTATCACAAAACCTAAAATCTACGATTTGTGATGCAGTCAGTCCCACCTTCCCTCCGCGTCACCTCCCTCTTCACATCACATCGTTGATTACATTGTTATATCTTAAACTATAAAACATGCGAAATGCGATGGCGGCGTGGATGCAATGCGACTTCAACACTAAAATCTAAACAATTTCAAATCTGGGTACACAATTTTTTACACTATTTTGTTTGAAAAAGGGTTAATCATGGCCGAAAAGGCTCAGGTAGTAAATAAACAACATAGGTCGAGTCGAGAAGTAAAGGGTGTTCATGAAATTTTTTTATGTTATAATGACATAAATGGAAAAGGCAACAAAGCACATTAGCACAATCACTAATCAATGAAAAGTAGCCAACACTACACTAGAATTAATTACTCAATGTCGGTTTTCTGAAGAGTGGGGCCAGATGTTAGAGCCACCATTGGTTACCTCTTCGTGACCATCACAGCCACCTCCCAGCTTATGGTTTGATCTTCCGAGGAGTCATTTAAATTTTTTGATCTACGAAGAGTTTCCCAACATTAATTCTATAAGCGGTGTTTGTTGTCAAAGATTTATGATCAAGCCTTGCATGGCCAAACTTGTCCATTCTTCTACTGTTGCATGGCCACACTTGTACATTTATGCTAAATTGTAATCAATGGAAGTTTATTGAGTAGGATAGGGTAACCAACTTAGTCTTTAGTTAAATACTGTTAGAATTTTCATTATAGAGGTTGGAAAATTGGACCCTGCTGAAACTTGCATTGTAGGAAGTATTAGAACACTGTAACTATTTGAGTTGGGGATTAATAATAAGAGATCATTCATAGGATTCTTGAGATATGTTAATGGTGATGTTATTTCCTCCATGTTAATTTTTTTCCTCTATCTTTTCATGCTGTGCATTAATTTCTCTAATTACAAAACATAAAATTTATATTAAGATTTGCTGAGAGAACACCTTAATTTTGTCTATGTTTTTTATCTTAATGTTTTCCTCTGAGAACTGAATGAAGAATTCAGAGACAGTATGCTCTGAATTTACATTGAACCTTAATCTCTTCCTCCTTTCCCATTTCACACTACTAGTAAGATCCAATTTTCATAGTTAGCTTTCCCTATGAATTCCCTTGAAAGTTGGTGCGCAATTCAACCTGTTGTGACTCCATAGCCCAGTGGATCAGTTTTACAGCTCTGTTTGTCCAACCACACAATCAATCAAAAAAAAAAACCCCATAATGTCTATAACTAGCCTAATATCAACATTTATAATTATCAAGTGAAATCATAAAACAGAGAGAGCCCCCTCTGAGTCTAGGAAGGTGAAGCAAACAAAGTTACTTCTCAAGTTAAATATTCTAGAAGATTTGAAATATCAGAATATGCATGAGGATACAAATATTATATTATAAAGTATGAATGAATTGATTAATGAATGCTACAAATGAGGCCTACTTATATACCTACGCAGGTGCCTCTTCACGAAAGTTCTTGCCTCATTGGGCATGCCCTTTCAACCTAATTACTAATTGACTAATTAATACTTATTTATATTATTTGATTCATTACTTTGCCTTCCTCCTTAAAAATATTTGTCCTCAAAGCTTGTTGATGAAAGACCTTGATTCCTTTTCCTCCTACGAATGTCTTCACGTCTTGGGGCAGTCATCCTTGTCGATACAAGTTGATATGATCCTCTAAGTGACAAATAAAACTATCACACTGAGAATGGATCAGACCATCCTAAATCAATCTTTTGTGTAATCTGACAATGAACGAAAAATTGTGATGAATTATCACATGAGTGGATTGCACTGACATTACTATTCTTCAGAACATTAGGTTGTTGTTTATGTTCTGAATACGTAGATGGATCGAGTTGTCTACTCCCATGATTTGGATGTTGATAGGGAGCTTTTTTTATTTGAATTTCCCTTATTAGGTGTGTGGCAATTTTTTTATTTTATTCTGGCAAGGATGTTGCTGAGTTGGCTACAGAACCTTCACATGGGATGTTCATCATTTGAAATACAACATATAAGTTTGTATTTTCTGCAACTTTCTTGTCTTCTTCTTGAGTTGTGACATTTATTGGATCAATGTTCATTTTTTTCTTCAACTTGAACTTCTACATTTGAAGGTTTCAACGATTCCTTTTTGACAAGTTGTTTCACCTTGTTTTCTAATGACTTCTTGTCTTTCTTCAGCTTCTTAATTTGTGTTAGTAATTTTTCGTTATGGTCCTTGAGGTGAGAAACTTCTTCATTCTTATTAGTGGTAATTTTGTCAATTTCATTTTTCATATTTTGGATCGCCTTTTTCCTTTCTTGAAGAATTAATTTTGATATTTCTTGTATATCTTCAGGCGTCACTGAATTTGGCTTCAAGTTAACCTCCTATAACATTATTTTCTACTTTTTGTAGGAGAATGTTAAAATATTTTATTTATTTATTTAAGATAAATGAACCTAGGGTTTCCATACAGGGTGAACCCAACACAATGTCACTATCACTAAAAGGTAAGGATTGAATAGATAATTTCGATATGAATGTATAATCCCCAATGTTTAACTGTAAATTGGTTATGTCATATATTGTTTTGCCAAAGCAATCTAATTTTTCAATTTTATTTGACTCTGGGATCACTAATTGGTTTGTGATTTTAGGTCCTATATAATTTGTACCTTCATCGGGAGAGATAGAAATAGTATTATATTTTCCTTCGAGAATTCATTTAAATTTAAAAAGCACTTTAGCGTTGGTGGGGAAGGTTTCTAAAAATCTCTCTTTCTTCAATTCTGAATTAAATTCTATTTTTCTTGAGTCAAAATAAACTTAGGATTTTCGAAGATAACCCCTTCTTAACGTCTATAATGAAATATTATTATTTCCTTCTTATTCTTCTTCTTTAATAGTTTATTTTTCTAAGGTTTCCTTTCCTCTCGTTATATATATATATATATATATAAACCTTCAAACTTTAATATTCTTCTATAAAGCAATTTGAAATTTGAACTTTTATTTATTTTTTTATTTTTTTAATGGGACCCTTGAACCCCCCCATTTTTTTTTAAATGAGCTATGTGAATATAATTTATTCCTTTTTTTTATTTTAAATATATAATTTTCACTTGATTATATATGTAATAGATAGGGTAAAAATAATAATTTTAGAACCTTTTTCTATTTAGATTATTTCCAAAATGTAAAAATCACACTTTGAAACTCTAGAGACACAACTTTGCTTTTACACCCTATCGACTATACAGACAAGATATTTGGTGGAAAAATAGGGAAGGAGAATTAATTTATGTATGGATAATGCTAAAAAGGTAATGGATGGGGCATATTAGGCGACTGTTGACAGGCAAGAAAGTGTTTCTTATTGCAGAGAATATAGTGGTATGCGATATGTTTTTTAGCGGATGGGTGCTATGGACAGAGGTAAACAATAAAATGTGTAGACATATAGGGACAACGACAGTGGATGTGGAGAGTCAGCGATATGCAACAGAGTAATAATTAATGGCAGCAAGCAAGGAGTGGAAGGCACAAGGCTGCAGTATGCAGGTATAATCAAATGTTGTATACATTGGATTAGGTGCATGTCGTTCAGTTGCATACAACGTAGAGTCATTTTTCTTTTTTGATGGTGGCACTGCAAGGGGTTTCCACATTTTCGATCAGCACCAAAGGTAAAACAGTGGACGAAGAGGTTATGAAGCTCTGGACAAAGTTGCATCAGTGCTATGACGGCATAGGGACAATGGGGGTTCACAATGACAGAGGGATGGTGGTATGGTAGTAGTCATGATGATAGTTTAATGGATAGAGAGCAGATGACAATTAATTGATTGTAGCTATCAATAACGATTGGCGGTGAATGGGTGCAATTGAGGTAGATGCTAACAGGGACTTCCCACAGTCTTCAGGCTGACTGTGTGTCCGCGTTGGCTGGTCAACTAATTGTTTTCAAGACCATCGGCCCTATTCTTTATGCATACAGGAACTGTGAATGTGTTGGTTTTTTACTATTTCTATAAGTTTATTTTGTTTATTTTCTATAAAAAAAAAATTACTATCTTTTGTTTTTTTTTTCAATTTTTCAATTTTTTATTTTTTATTTTTTAAATTTTAAATTCTCCCATTTTTTTATTTTTCTATGGCAAAAGTCCTACTGGTAGCTGGAGAAACTCGAAATTTTGGTAGCGTATTGCTTCAATGGAAACGATGTTGAAAAATTTGACGGTCAAGGACTAGAATCAGAGAGCGTGGCTTTGTGCAGCGGTTAGGCGGCCAAAGGCTCAAACTGCTCTGATACCAAATGAATCAAAAAAAGTTCCTTATCAAGTTAAATAGCCCATAAGACTTTAAATATCAGAAAATCCATTAGGATACAAATATTACATTAGAAATTTTGAATGAATTGATTGATTAATGTTACAAATGAGACCTGCATATATACCTAGGAAAGGGCCTCTTCACGAAAAGTCATGTCTCATCAGACATGCCCTTTCAACCTAATTACTAATTAACTAATTAATGATTATTTATATTACTTTATTCATTACAAAAGGCTAGGTCCCGGGCTCCAAAGTGGTTTGATGTTTGTCCTCTATCGTTTGTTCTTACCAATATTACAAATTACGAAGTTACCACAAGTACTTCCTAAGGAGAGGAGTGTCCGAGGACAGTTGCAACGAAATATATGGAACATTCTCGAAAAAAAGTATTATCAGGTTTGTTGTAGAGGTAAATCCCCTCTGCGAACAGAGGTGATCCCTACTAGCCCAGATCGGGTCCAACAACAATCATATCATGCTAAGGTGCAGGTTCCTAATTACAATAAACCAACTTGCGAAGAAGGCCTAACTCAAGTCCAACGCTATTGTTCGTAGAGAAGATGGTGCTCCCGTTTCCTTGCTTCAGCAGATCACAATCCTCTCGCTCGCCGTGATCAAACACCTGCACACACAAGAAACACGACAAACACAAGCGTAAAACCCGATATGCAATTATGTATTAGTGAGAGAAGACACAACTCATGATCATAATGAACAATACGAGTGGAACCATAACCAATAGTCGCTTATCATTAATTCATACAAAGGAAAATATAACCTGGCTCTGATGCTGAACCTTCCTTCAGCAGTTCATCAGCGGAATATGTCTCGGTAAAGCTTATCGGGAATGGGGACAAGCCTCTCTCTTCGATCGTCAATCTCCTTGCTATGGATTTCGCACTATGAGGACTATCAAAGCTCTTGCAGCATTCTTTAGGCTATGAAGGCTCTTGGAGATCAGCTTGCAAAGGGAAATGACAAGCTTATATAGATGGTGGAAGAGGAGTTGGGATCCCTACAATCATGGGATTGGCCCTATCCTCGAGGAAGCTTCCATGAGAGGTGGCAAACAACTTCCTCTACATGGAAATCCGGAGCCAAACGTCCCAACTCAATTTAGAGACCAGTTTAGGAGTTGTTTGGAGTCAATCTTCCGCCATTTATTTTTAAAAAACACCCTTTATTAAGCCTGGCACGAGTGTGACTCTGAGACAGAGCGCCAATCGGTGCGCTCTCTTTGGTGTATTTCTCCCATTGGCGCGAGTATAACACTGGCTAGTCGTGCCAAGGATGGAAAGACTATTTTTAGGGTTTTTCACAAGGATTTGTCTTTAGGGGAATGAAATTCCATGTCTAGAGGAATGCCATGAAAGTGTTTTTAGATAATGTCACTACTCACAGGTCATAGAATAAGCCCTCCAATGTGTGGGATGGGGAATTGTAGGGATGGTGAAAAATTGTTGTGTAGCAGGGTTCTCCTAAGGGTTCTAAAATGATGGTGGTTTTAGAATTAGGAGGAGAATTAGGCAGTGTCGTTTTTTCACAAGGATTTTCTGAGTAACCCGTGGCTTCTTCAAAATTCACGGAATTGAGAAATATTTCTAATCCTTCCAAAACTTGAGTTTCCTCCATTTATTGTTCTTGAGAATCCTCTTGATGGGTCTCCTGTGTATCAATAAATTCTTTAGCTCCACTCCCCTATAGCATTTTTTTAGAAAAATCTATATAATTTCTGGATTTAATCAACCTAGTCGATCTTCTCCTTTTTCTAGGTAGGAAAAAAGGTACTCGTCAATCGAGGAGAATCGCACACTCCGTTGAACGATGAGATTCTTTTCCAGGGATGATAAATGTGCTGGAAATTTCCCTGCTTCCTGGTAATTAGTGACATCAGTGTACTGTTGTGTAACCAGCTTCAAAAGTAGAAGAAAAGAGATATAAACGTCTTAGAAATAAGCCACTTCGAGGGGGCAACCTCCAATACATTACATAAATGCACAATTCTTGGATGATACAAATGAAAAAACCCTCCTTCTATATATAGGAGTCCATGGGGCCACAATATAATCCTAGTGGGGCCATAATGTAATCCTAGCCGACCTAACAATAATAATGTAAGGGCACAATAATAACAATATGGGGGTTACAGGGGTACAATAATAACAATAAGGGGGGCTACACTAACATAATAAGGGCTACACTATTAATATAGGGACTTAACATGCCCCTCTCCTTCAAAAAAGTGTTGTCCTCAACGCTTGAGTAGCTCTGGGTGCTTCTGTATAAAATTCTCATCCTCCTATGTAGAATCTTCAGTGGGTAAGTTCTTCCACTTGATGAGATACTCTGAAATTGATCGATTCCGTAGCTGTCGAGTTCTTGTTTCCATGACTGCTTCAGGTTCCAATATGATTTTTCCTTCCTCATCAAGTTCTGGAAATATTGTTTGAACTGGAAGATTTTCACCTATAACCTCTTTTAAGCATGAAACATGGAAAATTGGATGTACTCGCGAAGAAGCAGGAAGCTCCAATTTGTATGCCATAGAACCAATCTTTTGCAACACCTTGTAAGGACCATAGTACTTTGGTGATAATTTATGATCCTTCTTAGCTTGCTTGAGGGACATTTGTTTGTATGGTTGTAGCCGTAAAAATACCCAATCTCCTACATCAAAACTTCTCTCGCTGCGATGTTGATCTGCCTGTTGTTTCATTCGATTTTGTGCCAAATTCAGGTTATCCTTTAAGAGTTGGAGAACTTCTTGCTGATGCTCGACGTGATCTTCCACTGCTTGAACCTTCGAATTTTCCCTTAAAGATGATGTGATCGATGGTGGATGATATCCATAAAGTGCCATAAATGGGGTCATTTTTGCTGCAGTATGGAAGGAAGTGTTATAACACCATTCAGCGAGAGGTAACCACTTGACCCATTGTGTTTGTTTATCAGATACAAAACAACGAAGATATCCTTCCAAACATTTATTTACTATCTCAGTTTGACCATCAGATTGAGGATGATAAGATGAGCCATGAGCTAATTTAGTACCCAAAGAAGAAAATAACTCTGTCCAAAAATTTCCCGTAAAAATGGGATCTCTGTCGCTCACAATAACCCTTGGGCTTCCATGTAGCTTTTGAATTCCGTCCACAAATGTAGTAGCAACTGTACTTGCTTTAAATGGATGAGATAATGCACAAAAGTGTGCATACTTGGTAAGTCTATCAACTACCACCATGGACATTCTTTCCTTCGTACTTAGGTAAACCTGTGATAAAATCCATTGAAATCTCCTCCCAACGTTGACTTGGAATGGATAAAGGTTGTAGAAGTCCCGGGGTCTTAATTGTCTCAACTTTATTTTGCTAGCAAACTAAACATTCCGCCACAAACCTTTGAATATCAGATTTAAGGCCATCCCAAAAAAAATCTTTCTTCACCCTGTGGTAAGTTTTTAAAAATCCTGAGTGTCCTCCTAAAGGAGAAGTGTGCAATTCCAAAAGAATCTTTTGTTTTAGTTGGGAATTCTTACAAAGATATAAGCGATCTTTGTACCATAAGGAATCATTTTTCCAACTAAATGTATCATATGTACTAGGATCTTGTTGCAACTTTTGAATGAGTGTCCATACATCTTTTTCCTTCTTCCATTCATCTCTTGCTTCGGTTATCCAATCTGGTTGGATAATAGAAATGGCACAAAGCAATGCTTCCACCTCTTCATTCTTCTTGAGAGTGCATCTGCAACAACATTAAGCTTTCCTTTTTTGTAGATTATTTCAAAGTCATAACCCAACATCTTTGTGACCCATTTTTGTCGCTCTTCTGAAGATAGTCTTTGTTCCAAAAAGTGTTTAAGACTATCATGATCAGTTTTTACCTTGAAGTGTCTTCCCATTAGGTAAGTTCGCCATTTCTTTAGTGCATGCAGTATTGCTAACATTTCCTTCTAATAAATAGGTTTCTGTAAATACTTTCCTTTGATTGGACGACTTTCAAAAGCAATGGGTCTCCCTTCCTACATTAAAACCGCACCAATTCCATTTCCTGAGGCATCACATTCCACAATAAAGGTTTTTGTGAAGTCTGGCGTAGCTAAGACCGGTGCTAGGCACATTGCCTCTTTAAGACGTTCAAAGGCCTTAGTTGCTTCAGGAGTCCATGAAAATGCACCTTTCTTCAATAATGTTGTTAGAGGTGCTGCTATTCTCCCATAATTCTTAACAAACTTGCGATAATACCCTGTTAACCCGAGAAATCCTCGCAACTGCTTTATGGTCGTGGGGACTTTCCATTCCTTAATGGCTTTAACTTTGTTAGGGTCTACTTTAACACCCTCGTGAGATATAATATGACCCAGATATTCCACCTCTTGTACTCCAAAGAAACATTTGGATGCTTTTGCATATAATTGTTTCTCTTGCAATAGTTTGAGCACCCTGTCAACATGCTCAACATGATCCTTCCAAGACTTGCTATAGATTAGCATATCATCAAAAAATACTAGCACAAATTTTCTAAGGAAGGGTTTGAAAATGGAATTCATCAACCCTTGAAATGTAGAAGGTGCATTGGTAAGGCCAAAAGGCATGACCAAAATTCATAATGACCCTCATGAGTTTGAAATGCTGTTTTTGGAATATCTTCAGTCTTCATTCTAATTTGATGATATCCTGAACGAAGATCCAACTTGGTAAAATAAATTGCTCCATATAATTCATCCAATAATTCATCAATCACAGGAATGGGAAATTTGTCTTTAATGGTGAGCTTATTGAGCTCCCTATAATCCGGACACATTCGCCATGATCCATCCTTCTTGTGTACCAATACTACAGGAGCAGAGAAAGAACTTTGACTAGGTTGAATTATACCCGCCTATAACATTTCTGCAA